>JAOWBN010192845.1:0-15532 GCA_028565015.1 Pinguicula moranensis
TGTTTGAATGAACAATTATCCTGTGGATTCCCTGAGTGCCTCATGAAATCTGTAATATTTACAGGATTGTGCGGTGGTTTTATTATTTGCTCTGCTTCCTGTGCTGGGTGGAACTTCTGGCATTTTGCAAGGGGTAATATCAATGACTAAATCATAAGTTTCTGTTATTATTACCTTAGGACTAGATCTGTTCTCTCTTTCTTGTGGATATATATCATGTAGGTAGTTCCTAGATAAAATTGAGGACTGCGCCGGCATCTTGGCAAACCCAAACTGAAAGATTCATATGCCACTGTTAGAATTTGATTAAGCAACTCCGTTGGTTGGATATTATTGTGTAACGGCAATAAGTCTTTGTTTTATGATTGTAGGAAATTGTTAATTCTTAGATTTGGTAACCTTTTTGCAAACTCTTAGAAAAGAATTGCTTATGAAGGATTGCATGGTAAGCTGAAACAGGACAAATGAAAAAAGTTAAATATCTGTTCTTATTTCATTACTGGAGTCTCAGATATGGTAGATGACAATGTGGGACCTGATTGTGAATTGGGAATCATTTTTAGTACACTGACAGTGACACTTTTTCCTTTATTAAGAAAAAAGTAAAAATGCGATTAACCCTAAACCCTAAGCTGAAACAGGACAAATGAAAAAGTTAAATATCTGTTCTTATCTCATTACTGGAGTCTCAGATATGGTATATGACAATATGGAACCTGGTTGTGAATTGGGAATCATTTTTAGTACACTGACAGTGGCACTTTATCCTCTATCAAGAAAAAAGTAACTATGCGATTAGCCATTACCAGAACCATCTGCGTTGACCTTTGTTCAGAGACTATTATACGCTTTAAAACTTCAATTTTTCCCTTCAGGAGATTTATAATCTCAACCTCTCTCAAAACATCGGTCTGATAAACCATTAGTCAGGTTGGTGGTGTTGATTGCTTTTCTGTCAGTCTTGGCAATATTGTCACGGACCTGGGTGCCTTGGTTCCTGAAACTTATGACAAGTTTATCATCTCAGGTAAAAGATATGGAATGCTCCTTTCTGCTTCTGTCTTATTCTTCTCCAAGCTGCTCATTGCAAGTGCGAGTAGCTATTTAATTGTACAGACCTGGGTGATTTATTTGTTCACCCATTTATATGTTTCATAGCCTCTGCCCGGTGAAGTCAGCCTCTAGATTGACTATACTGATAACTATTGCTCTGTGTTGTTACAGTGCAGTGACAAGCTTGGCCTTAGTTTGGAATTGGGTTCGTTTGCTTCTGGAGTAATGATAGCGACAACTGATCTTGCTCAGCATACACTTGAACAAGTAAGATTACGTTGAACTCCCAGGTTTTGTTGGATCCTAATGTAGTACATGTGGTTGATGTTGGTTTTTCCATGTCACTGGAACTTCTTTTAAGCATGTTTATGGATGCACAACTGGATCATGTAATGTATATGTAGTATAATGACAATACTGCCATTATAAAACTTCTTTGTGAATCTGATAGATCGATTTGAGATATTGTAGGTAGAACCTGTTCGCAACCTGTTTGCAGCTCTTTTCCTGGCTAGCATTGGGATGCTGATACATGTTCATTTTCTCTGGAATCATGTTGATATCTTGCTTGCTTCAGTTATATTAGTGATCATAGTTAAAACTCTGGTGATTTCTGCGGTGGTCAAGGGATTTGGCTACAACAACAAAAACTCACTTCTTGTGAGCTGCTATACTGCCCTATATAGCTTATTTTGGTTCGGCTGTTTTAACTATCTGTAACAACCTGGACCTTCTTGTCGAGACATGTAGGTCGGGATGTCTTTGGCACAAATTGGGGAATTTGCATTTGTACTGCTCAGTCGTGCCTCGAATCTTCATCTGGTTGAGGTAAATGCTTCCCTTGTTGGTTGATGAAATATAATATTAATTTATATTCTCTTGGCCACGATTGCAGGCCCAAGCCCTATTTTCTTGTTTTTGTTAATTTAACTTATCTTTTCAGGAAAAAGTATACCTACTCCTCCTTGGAACTACAGCACTCAGTTTGGTAAGAACAAAACTGCTTCCTTTTGTTCATCTGTTATTGGTGAAGAAGTTTCTGTAATACTGGGATGCTTAGCAACTACTTTCCCACATGCATATCCAGTTTTCTTTCAAATTTATGTCCACGTGGATGCATATTACTTTTGGAGGTTCTATTTTCCATGTTTACTCGGCCTCTATTTGTCCTTCGCATTGCATTCCTACTTTTATGTCTAGTTATGTAGGATGCAGTGGTTTTTGTAATTATTTTCCAGATTCGATTTTTAATTTACCTGTGGCAGGAAGCTTTTTATATTGTAAGGAGGATAGCTGAAATAATATTCTTCTGCAGGTAACTACTCCCTTACTTTTCAAGTTATTACCAGCAATTGTGCATCTAGGCGTGTTGCTACGTTGGTTCTCTCCTGACAGCCAGTCTGAGGTAATGCCTGTTTGTACCCGGTAAATTTTACAGAAGAACTAATGATTGTTTTCCCTTGTTTACATTGTGAAAATGCACATCTCTATTCATCTCCTTCTGTAAACTCTTTTTTTTTTCTCCCCAGATTGGGTACAAGGGAGATAATCTCCGGTCCGAAAGCACCAAGCAGCGCATTGCTTTAATATCCAAAGACCTCTTGATCCACGAAGGGTGAAGATCTATTCCTTTGTGTGATGAAACGCCCTCTGGTCAAACCAACTGGAGGACTGACTGATTGATCAATTGGTTCGTCAACTCTTCTCTCTTTCTCGAACAGCAGCAAGTCCCTGTGGCATAGGCAACCAAAAGTAGGGAACCACAAATTCAAATTGCTGCCGGCCTCAAAGTCACCAATCACCACTACTATATAGGAATCCATCTAACAACAATCAATCAGTAGGAATCAGTGGAGAGGTAATGCTCGTCATTTTGTGTTTTTGTACGTCTTTCTTCTCCTTGGCTCCAAAATAGATACTCTTCCTCTCCTTGTAATTTGATTGTCTAAATGTCATCAGCTCTTTTCTTATTTGTTTTTTTTTTATTCTTTTGGTCTGATGTACTTTTCCTTCTCATGCGTACTTGCATGCAGCTGGCAGAAGACACGTTTAGCTAATAATGCATAAGGTGATTCATAATGCATATTGAATTGCAATGAAAACAGTTTCTTTGTATAATTATAAGGGTAAAGTTGCATATATCTGACTCCTAAGATTACAATTTAATTGAGAATATATTGGGACATTGTGATTGTATAACGTGATTTATGACTTAGAAAGAGGAATACCGAAGTAATTCGTATGGGGATAATTTTATGATTACAGTCAGTCCAACAATCATATCACGTTTGAAGAATGCAACATATGAGACAATGTGATTGGCAAGAAAAGGGAATCTTATACCGAAAAAAAAGCACGAGTGCTTTGACTCTTCTAATACCTTTGTGGTGGCCTTCAAGCTTGATATGGGTTGAGAAGACAGAACGCCAAACCAAAAAGTCCAAAAATCGAATGAAGCCGCGCACCGCATTATGAAAACCCTATCGATTAGGTTCGACAACCCCATAAGTAATTCTATCACAGCCAAAATCTCCACTACGCTTCAAGCGCATTTGGAGGCTCATTAACAGCATGTAAGCATTCAAGGTCCAGTTATCCTGTGAGTTACAAATGAAAAAATGGGCCATTTTAGCCAGCCCTATGAGACAGCGGGCTAAACTGATTTGGCTCGGAGCTATGTCTCAACTCAACAGGTTGGCTGGTCCAATCCAACCCAGCCAACCTGATGTGAATTTTTGCTCGCGAAATGTAAATGTGGAGTCGGAAACTTATTCTTTTATCAATATAAACACATGAATGACACAAATTTTGAAATTAAATAACAAAAAGGGATAGATTGTGCAATCCAACAAAAAGTTACATAATGAAATGATGAAAAAGAACGGAGATGGAAGAAACGTATTAAGTCGTAGAAACCTAATCAAACATGGAACATCAACCCCTAACCAACTACTGCGCTAGAAACGAATGTAAACCAGAGGTTCAATCAAACGCCTACCCGAGGATTTACTCTATGTTAAATACGAATATCATAGAATCAACCTTTACATGTACTCTAAGATGCATGCAACCTAATTCTCTTTAGAAAAAGATTTCAATAAACAAATCTCTCTCTCTCAAAGCTCATAATGAAATTAACGTCAAAAATCTTTTTTGAAAATGGTGAAATATGCCTTTAAATATGCTATAATTTTAATGGGTCTCTAGACTTCATTTGAGCCCTACCTAAATTAAATCTTATTAAAATTGGACCTTACCTAAGTAAGAAGCCCATCCTAACTTAGTTTCTAAAAAGTAGGAAATATACATAATAAGGAAAATGAACATCCTTCTTGGCAGCTTCTAGTAGGGGTCTCCATATGCTTGATCTGGTCTCCATAAGTCACGTACAAACTTCCAATTTGAAAACAGTATGTTCCGAACCTAATAATTCATCATCGGACCGTTAGAATTTTATCTCCTTTTGTCAGCATATGTCATGAGAAGTTTTTGTCACTAAGTAAAATTTCAGTTCGATCAGAACATGTTCAGAACTCCGATTGCCAATAAAGTTGAGATTGCACAATGCTGCGAATAGCAAATCGTAAATGAACAATAGCAGCCTATTCCAAAATTCATATCTCACGATCGGACAGTTCAAATCGGTTCGCCTTTGGAGAAGCCGATGTACAATGAGTTTTCTAACATCACTTAAATTTGCAGACCGATCGTATGACGTTTGGGCATCCGATTGGAACAAATCATGAAACTGCACTTTGCTGTAATTTATACAATAGGGTTCGATTACTTTAAATCATGCAAGAATCCAAATTCGTCTCGGGCCTCCAACATTCATATCACAACCGTACTTGCTTTAATTTAGAGAATAGAGAGAATTAGAGAATCTTATTCCATCCATTCATCATCAACTTTGTCAATACAATACATGAGTGAATATAATGGATAAGATAAGGTGATTGGATAAGCTTGTGGGAGGTTGTCTGAGTTTTATAGATAAAATTAATGAAAATTTATATAATCATTTCATAATACTCCCCATTAAATATCCATTTTTTCATACCTCATTACAACCTTACTAGAAAAAATCTTGTGGGAAAAAAATCTAAATAAGAAAAAATAATACATGATTATCAATTCAGATACATCTTTAAAATATTGTCTCATTAAAACTTTGCTAAGAAATCCAATAAAAACAAAGTTTAGTAAAGGAAAAGAGTACAATCACACTTCCTATGATAATTGCATCACTTTATATCATAAGCATGCCTTATATTGATCTAATGGATCAATTTTTCTAATATTGTAAGAGACGGTACTTGAGCAAAAAATCTCTTAATATTGGACAAAAAACGATTAACCAAATAAAGCAATGTTAGCAAGATATTTATCACCACACTAAGTTCACTCAGATATGATACTTTAAGATCAAATGATTTCTCATTATCTTCTCGCTATTGAGATGAATAAATTGCACATAATGTGAAATTCAGATCATATTTGTACTAAAATATGTGCTTTTTTTCTTCTGTGAAAATATTTATGCACATTCAATAATAAGTCGATTAATACGGAATGCTCAATCTGAAAATCAGATAATTTAACAAGGTATTTCATTAAAATTTCTTTATAAAGAAATGACTGTGTTTGCTAACTCTACAAGAGTACTAAAAATTCAATTAATTTTTTTATAAACAACAATGATTGCAAATTTAGATTCAATTGTTTAGAACAATATAGAGGCATACAATATCATAGCCCTCCTTTAAAGAACGCATTCAAATAATAATATTGTACGCAGTCAAATCATTTCATCAATATAAGGATTTATATAACAAATTTCTGGTAAATTTTCCAACCCAATTTCAAATACCTCAAAAAATTTCAAGAATTTTTACATAAACGATTATTTTCTAATTTAGATGCATTTTAAACTTTTTTTCTATGGTCACTCACCAAATAATGAAAAGTTATTGCTCCCACCATAGAAGAGTATTATTTCTTCATAACTAATATGGGGCTTCTTTATGATCATTGTGGGATAAGACATGCTCTATAAATTATAATTTTTCGCACAAACATCTATTTATATCATGCTCACTCTACACGATTTGGTGTGTTGACTGCATGTCAAAAAACCTTTTCACTCTGCATTCATTGCGTCTCTTCACATTGACAAATATTTCATTTCTATAAAAAGATGTAGTCTCATGATCTTTCATTTGCTTTAGCGCTATATAATATGTAAAATATCGTTAATGGTTATTTTATTTCCAATTCAAACCTTTCTCTGTTGTGACATAATCAATTTAGATCTCATTTATTTCCAGGTGCCTAAATTTTTTCTGGAACTTAATTAATTATGCCAACGTGCTCTTTAGAGTATTAATTTGTCATTTTGAGCCATCCTTAATATTTGCTCCTTTACTATATGAGAATTTCTATTTTTGAAACTGAGAGGTCTATCAACCTTAAGCATGTCTAGCCTCTTTAGTAATGGAACATTGTCCTTCAAAGACATTAGTTATTGTCCAAGCATTAGTAGATGATGTTAATGAAATACTCTTTCAAGGTCAATAATGTTTGGCAATTGATTTGTAATCTTCTACTAATGCAGTATCATTTGAACTTAAAATGCACATTTTATTTGAGCATCCAAATACTTCATTACAATTTTAAGATATTACTTTTAAGCTACTTATTTTCTCCCCCTTAAGATGGATAGACCAAACATATATTTTCCTTCTTATTTGAGGACGCATCTTTGTGCATTTTTGGTGGACCATTGAGAAAAAAACTGCACATCTGAGATGAGAATTGTTTGGTTTCTGATAATAAACTATTTTCATTAGAAAGAATTATTGATAATAGTTTGATTGATGCATAGTATTATTGTTGCATATAACCACTTCTCCCTCATGCCAACACAGGGAGCTTAGACATCAGTTGGTCAGCCAATGCTTGATAATCAATTCAAGAAGAATTGTTTTTATTTACACATAAACAACATCACATGATGGAGCATTTGTAAATCATACTAACAATGCATGAGATGTTGCATATATTTCTTTATTATGCAGTGTTTTAGTCTGGATCATTGCATCCTTGTATGGCTGGAGATTTCAGCTAAAATGGCTACATTACCCACTATTTAAGGTTGCCACCATCAGACAACCACAAGCTCCATGAGAAAGATCATATGCAACAATAGAAAAGGATAAAAAGAACCACAAATGCTCTTGTTCCAAGTCCAAGAACTACCTTGTTCCTGTTGATTCTATCAAAATACAAAGTCAGGGCAATTATCATCCAAAGACCGATGATCTGGACCAAAGTAGTTGCGGGCAGAGGCAAGGAAAAAAGAAAACAGTAAGTCTATCTGCAAAAAACAAGAAACAGAGCAACCAAAGCAGTTGATCATGAAGCATTTTCTAGGAGTTGTCAGAAGTGCATTGGAGCGATTCAGCCTGATCCATTTGAAGCCTAGTATTCACATGCAACTCAGGTAAATACTTAAACTCTGATACATTGATTTCAGCAGACCAAAAGCTTAAGAAAAATGCAAGAAGTAGCACACTCGATCAGCCTGCAGAACAGAATAACTGTCATGACAGTTATGTTTGCTGTTGAAGATCACGATTTTTCCATAAGCCATCAGGTGTATCTTTGCACGTGCTGATATACATCTTGCAGATAGAGACATATATGCCACGTTCAAGGAAAATCTGGAGCAAGATTCGACCAAAAACAAATTGAAAATAACTCCCTCACCCACGGTTTAGGCAATCCCTACTTTCAAGGAGTTTGTTATCTTCTTTAGCTGATCTGTTTTTGATTGGCTGTTTGTGTATAAATGTGGGAGATAAAAAGGTAAGAGGAGGTCGAACATGGCAGAGAAAAATTCACTGTAATTTCCACTCAAGATTGCAGCAATTAAAGTTCCTTTCAATCTGCATAAAAGTTCAGTAGAACTGTTTTCCTGCCCTGACTGTTTCTGCTGAAACTTTGCTGATTTCCCCAAATATGCTCGGCTAAATCCATCATGCTTCTGTTGATCTACAGGTCCTGAGGCTGCTTGGAAGAATTGGTGAGGTGTAGATCCAATTGCAAGGCAATGGTATTGGTTTTAAGTTCTTAGATACACATGTATGTTTCTTTTCTCATTAGCTTGGATTGGCCATCTAACTGAATAAGAGTTGAATCCGTAGCTAGTTAGGATTTAGGGGTTTGGTTAGTTTACTAAAACCTTATATGATAGCAACTTTAACAATCAAATGGGGGTTTAGTTTATTTCTTAGTTAAAGTAACATAAAACCAAAGTATAGAGGAAGGAGTATTCGGTTAGATCTCTTAGATTCACACTCTTAATGGGCATTTATGATCTTAATGCTGCTCTGATAGCTGAGTTAGGAGACTGATTACCCGATTAGGGAGTCAGGCTTACAGGTAGATAAGTAGTGGTTGAATAACTACACATTAAGTACCATAAAAGTGTCTTAAAGTGCATCTATGATCCTCTTGCTTTCAAGGTTGTTTCTCATGGACTAAAGGTCAGCATTTATTTGGAACAAACCTCCCCCATTTTTCCTAATTTTTTGTAGCAACAGATAAGAACAAAACCAGTGAAGCACACACCTCCTTTCTTTGTGGATTTGACCCTGTGCTCTCTACTTGCTACCCTTTAGCTTGTGTATTGTGATTCAGGATAACCTTGAGCTAATTTTCCATCCACGACAATAAAGAAAACAAGCCACCAACACGTTCATTCTTATTTTAACATACCAACATAATCAACAAATTAGCAAATAGTATCAAGAATAGTTTTCTTATTTCATTAGTTGGGAGTTATACTCGCAAATGCATTACTTGTCCCAGTAATTTATAAATACAAAGTTACTAGATTATAATAAACTCATATGTGATCATTTAGTTAATGCAACAATCATAATATATGATAAGAGGCGAATGCGGGGCAAGTGAATCTGGTCCGCATGCAGCTCCACTGAGACTAAAATTTATTGTTTTTTTGCTTCCAAAGGACTTGAACCCCAAAATGGTTCTATTGGAATTATATGCATGCCTAAATCATCTTAATGTTATGGGTTTTGAAGACATTGTAAGAGATACAATGAAAACCACTAGTTTGGATAAGAAAAGTAATGGCAATATCAATCTTTTATGACAATAACTTCTAGAGAGATTTGTGATACTCCAAAAGAGTTTATCACTCTTATGATGCATCATCATATTTAATTGCGTATATGTATGTATTATGATGTAGACATATTGATATTGTACTAAAGTTTTAATTTCTCATTATAAAAGATCATGTTGATCATTGAAAAGTCATAATCATTATGCTATAAGCAATATAGATTCAAGAAATCCCACTATAAGTGAAAGGATTATTAAAATATTATTGATATAAAGGCAAGGCATTCCTAAAATAATTATCATCGTTGTGACAGGCAATTATTGGACGGACACATGTTGTAAGTGTATTTTTTTCTTTAGTTTCCATTGGAAACATAACCATAATGAAATAAAGTCTCCAAAAGAAACTTTTAGTACTCTTGAAGAGTTTAATCTCCTTAAATATTCATAACTTTATTCACTTTTATAAATAATAATGATTTGATAGAAATGATTGTTATTATAGATGTGATGAGTTATTTATCATAGATTAAGAAAGATTATTGCAATCAATAAAAGAGACAGGTGTAGCACACAAGTGTTGATATGCATAATATATTGATTGTCAGAAATGTAACCTCTACCTAAAGTTGGAAACTATGATTTATATATAGATATTCAATAATAAAAAAATTATTTCTTCCACTTGAAGTGGAAAGAACTTGTGTACATCCAATTTTGAGCGCTATAAAATGTATGAGATATGATGATTGGATAAACTTGAGAGATGCTGTGGGAGTTCCATGAATAAGATTAATGGAATCCAAGCAAGTTGATCCAGTGGTGATCTGACCCGACACACATGGAAAATCTAGTGAGGTCGGGAGTTCCATTCCCACTGGGCGCAAATTTACGAAGGATACTCTGTGGGGATTAGTCGGTGGGCCCCTAGGCCCAAATGATACCCCGATACTGTGGTCTGTGGTTTCTGTTATCCTTATTACTTATCAAAAAAAAAAAGAATAAGATTAATGGACATGAATATAATTTATTTCATAATACTTTTATAGTTTTGATTTATTATATCTATTTTATTATGTTAGTCATTTAGGACAGTCTTAAATAGCCGTGGGCAACACTTCTAATAAATTAAGAAAATAATCTTAAACGATTCACTATAACAAATTATCCTAACCCCTAATTATAGCTAATTGATCAATTTGTATGATTACAGATGATGGAGCAGTATTGGGTTCATCATCATGAATCTTTGATTTATGACTTCAGCAACTTTTAAATAAAAATACCAATTCATTAGAGAAACAAATTTTATATTGGGCGACTTAATTGAAGTTCAACAATTGTTGAAAAGTAATTATTGTTACTCGAAGAACAGTGAGGTCTGATAGGGCATGATGACATCTCCCTCCAAACATGCATCTCTGAATTTCTCAATGTATCTAGTTCATGATAATACTCCACAAATGTGAGGTCCAGTGATCGATACCCACCTGGAACGCAAAATGGAAACGACCTCTTTGTATAATTACAAGGGTAAGGCCGCGTACATCAGACCCCCCAGACCCCAACTTAGTTGGAAATATACTGGATAAAGTTGCGTTGCGAAGAACAGTGAGGTCTGATAGGGCATGATGGCATCTCCTTCCAAACATGCATCTCTGAATTTCTCAATGCATCTAGTTCATGATAATACTCCACATCCCACCCAATCCTTGTATCGTATCAATTTTACTTTCAATATGTAAACACACGCGCACATCCATTACACTTTTCTTTGAGAACTTTAGTCTATCTGGAATTGAACTGAGTCCTCTCAATTATTACTGATGGTATTCCATCACTTGAACTACTAATGCTCTTGTCTCATATCAAATTAGTCACGGGCATACTTAAATTATAACTCACAAAAGCACGAATCAATGTTGTATTAATCAGTTCACTACGAATTTGGTCTCTCAAAGATAATTGGATGTTAAAATTATTCTACTATTTTTCTAATTGCCTATTTTTCTTATTAATTATTTTTTATATTTTAACGGCTTCGTTCGACTTACTTAGACAGATAGAAAGCGGCAGGCGAACCCCGACTTGTTAACGCTTTCTACCGAGCTTCAGGACTTCTGGAAAACCTTCTTCCCAGCCCAGCCTATGAACTAAAAAAGAGGTCATCACTTTTCTCATTTTCCCTTTTGCTGCTTCATTCTTTGATCATCTCCACCCATGGTTCCTATCTGGTCTGGGAGAAAAAAGGAAGACCGATTTTCATGAGTCTGATCTTGAACCGCGTCTCCTACTATTCAACATTTTGGCTTAGGCTTTCTCTGGCTTTTCTACTCGTCTGCATTTTTAATTTCAAATTATGTATTTAATATTTTTTTTAAGCCGAATTTCATTAATAATAGAAGAATGAACAAGTAAAATCGAAAGACTGTACTCCTAACTAGGTGACTTCTAGCTAGAACTTTGTAAATGAATTGTGTATCTTGTATTTCTTCGTACTCCCCTTCTGGTATAGCTGCGGGTGATAAGGTACGTGGCTCATTTAGCATCATAGTAGATCACAAATCAACTCCGCATCAAGATAATTGGCATCATCCTCTCTTCACCAGAACAAAATGTCATGACTGTCACATTGTCAAAGCCCATTTTAGAGACATTGGTACACAGTTCGATTAAGTCTAGTGAGCTATCCGTGTAATGATAGAAGGAGTAGTACTCCGATCAACATTCACACCGGACATAACAAAGGATTAGTAACCCTGAACTTGGCCTAGCTACAATATGTGACCACATTGTACTTGCAATCTATCTAGGCACTGATGGGATCATGGTTCAGCCGCAAGACAAAGGGATCTGGCAGTCATGTGCTATGCTGACACTGCATTTGGTTCCTGACTTGGACTAGCTAGATTGTGTCAGCTTAGTGCCGCTAGCCAACATAAGTCCCAAGTTAGGCAGTAAGATTATATAGAGCAGTGCTGAGAGGAAAGTTTCAGGTTGCCAAGTCTGATGATCCTTTACTAGCGAAGATGTATTTAATATTAAAAAAAATATGGTAGTATTGTGCCGCACTCCATGTCTAGATATGAGCCAACACGGCCCGCCTATTCTGCTGGGGCGGGCTGAGCCATCCTGATCTGATCCCAAATTGTGTGGTGCTCTCGGCGGTTCATTTTGGTCCGACCTACACACCTAAAAATTCAATACGCTCATGTCATGAGAGAGAAAGTGAAAGATGTGCTCCCACCACTATCTAGCATTGCGGATGAAAAGATGAGGAAACTACTCCGTTACTTGAATCTGGCAGCTCCCTGACAACAAATCGGCACTCTGATGATAGTGCTCCTCCAATTCTGCACGATGCGGAGCCCTACAGTTGCCTGAATACGGTGATATATGGTCTTGAGGAGAAGGATGAGGTCGAAAAGCAAGGAAAAGCCCCGACTCGGAAAATATTCTGGGCCGACGAACAATTCGACGCTGAGGAAGGTGATGTTGAAACAACTCGGGGTGATGAGGATTCGGAAATGACGGACAGCAGGAAAGCTGATAAATACAGAATCCGTCCATCCTTCGGTCCAGCGGCTGATTTGAAAATCGACTCTATGGATTTTGCTGGGTTTGCGGGTGAAAACAAAAAGGGTGGTCGGAAAAACAAAAAAGCAATATCAAAGCAATTACAGAAGGAAATTGAGGCGGCTCTGGTGTGTAGTGCGGCGCCAGAGTTTACGCCGGGGAAGACGGACGGAAATGAGCAGCACCCTCTTGAATTTTTGACCGTTGAGGTTCTTAATTTGACCGTTGAAAGGTCAATGGAACACGTGGACGAGCGAAAAAAGAAAGAACGGATCACCTACGTGGCACCACTGACTTTCAACTGCGAGAATGTGTCTACCAGGCTCACTCCGCAGACACAAGTGAATCAAAATACAGGTGATTTGCAATCTTACCTGCCAGTTTCTGAAGGAACAATTGAACAAGTTGCTGGAGACAACTCCAACACAAAATCCACAGAGAATCAACAAGGTTGGGAGGAGGTCAAAAGAAAGAAGAAAGTTGTTGCTCCGGTGGCAAGACCTCCCCTCCCGCCTCACATAGTAAGCCTGCGTATGAATACCATCTCCTTTCATGTCATTAACCTCCCTCCCCTTGTCACAAAAATGGATATAGGAGCTGTATTTGTAGGATATGGAGAAGTGGAAGATATTTTCTTCCCAAATCTGAAGGAAAATCAGCGACCCTATATTTTTGTGAGATTTGCGCTGGGAAGAGATCTATATATTTTGGAGAAAGAATTGAGGGGCATTTGGATGGGTGCTTACAAATTGTCCGTGAGTTTAAACAAGTCAACAATGACAGAAAGCAGAAACAATCTCCAAAATGTACCAAGTGAGGTAAATCATTCCCAGATTGGGAATATCCCAGCTGCTAACAAAGATAATATAGACGGCAATTGCAGATCTCTGTCCTATGAACTGGATAGCTCAGGAATGGATTGGCTTGCCAATAGTGTTCTCGCCAACCCACTAAGAAACACGATGGCAGAAACAATACAGACACAGCTCAAAGTCTTGAAATTGGATCAAGGATCTATTATCATGGTCGAATGCGGCGAATTCCTCCTTACCTATCCAAACACTGAGCTGCAAAGCGCATTCTATGAACGGCCTGATATCCTTAATAATTTGGGACTAATATCGGTGAGGCCATGGCGCAACGGTAGATACAAATCTAGCAGATCAGTATGGCTTCAGATTAGAGATACCCCGCTACACGGCTGGTGCTCTGGACATTTCAAGAGAATTGTAGACACACTTGGTGAATTGGTGATGCTGGACAAGGAAACTGAAAACAGAACTAATCTCCAGTTCGCGAGGGTACTTATCCGGACCAAGGAGTGCAATAAGATTGAGGAGCAAATAAAAATTGTCGTCGGGAATGAATGGTTCAAGGTTCGGGTTTGCGAGGAGTTCCATTATCCAAGATCTGGTTACTGGAAACTTTTGCACATGACAAAATGGAATTTCCGGAACTCAGAAGAAATTCTGCATTCCGCCGTAATCAAGATGGGAAACCCACAGAGAGTAACAAGCGCAGGGAAGAGATCTGGAGGCCTAAGAAAGACGGAAATCTGAACTCAATTCCTGAAGAAAATATCCCTGCCGACGGTCAAAATAAGGTAGATATGGATACTGTGGTTGAACACAAGATTGACAGTCCTACTGATGATATGAAAGTTGAAAATCTGAAATCGGACCTAACTGGTAAAAAGGCAGACATGTGCGATGAACAAGGGACAAACAAAGACACAGTAAATCTGAATACAAGGGCAGACCAACATAAGGCTTTTACAAGGTCTCTGACTGGCATCCCTGGTATCTACGACTCTGCAAATGATCCCTGTTCGTTCAAGATACAAACAGATCCAAAGCAGGCCAAAAAAATATTTACATTCGAGCAAGAGCAGTGGCGGAATAAACTCTGAAAAATAGACGACAAACATTCGGAAGCGGAAGGAGAATACATCAAACACATCCGAAATCACTCCTACTGTGACTGCAACAAAAAAGGGAACAGGCACTGAAAGATAGAAAGGTCACAATGAAAAATCAGCAGCATCAAAAGAGGCTGCGCGCATATGGAAACTCGGACAGGAAATAGGAGTGACTCCTGCGGAATCGTCAAAACAGACTAAACAGCAGATAAAAGACCTTGAAGAGAAGGATCGTATGGAAGTAGTCACTGATCAGAATATGTCCAACATCCAGTCACAACAATGAGAATACTATCAATAAACGTATGTGGGTTGGGCGGTCCTGGAAAGACAAGCGCGATAAAAAAAGCTTGCAAGGTTGAACAATATTGATATACTTTGTCTTCAAGAGACAAAAAAGGAAAAATTTGACTACTTTGAGACAAATACACTCTGGGGACATTCGGACGCTATGTGGGCATTCAATCCGGCCAGAGGAAATCCTGGAGTTCTGCTAGTAATTTGGTCATCTGATTCCTTTTCAGTATCCAAAGTTACCTCGCTGGAGAATGCTATTATAATTGAAGGTACATGCTCTGCAAACAACGAATTGCTTACTTTAATAAACATATATGCACGGTCCGGAGATTACGCAGCAAACAGAACCCTCTGGCAGCAACTCTCTTCAGTACTCTAGACTGCTCCTACAGCGGCTTTCTGATTTGTTGGTGATTATAACACCGTTCGAGGAGTACATGAGAAGCTTAACTATCTAGGCGATTGATGGAAATCAAATATACCTATTTATTTTCTATGTTTTACATTGATGGATAATTATAAATGACTCATTTTGGT
>JAOWBN010192856.1:0-27625 GCA_028565015.1 Pinguicula moranensis
CTACAGTGATCAATGGCGAACTCCTTGCATTTGGAAGCTTTATGCAAGGCTAGCCTCAAGTGCTTGTGATGGTGACCGCTGTATCGTTCCTCTAGACACATGTGAACTTCAAATAGCCAACATGTGCTAGCTCATAGCAGACATCTGCACTCTCTGTGTAGTAGATACAACTTGGAATAGGAACGATCAAATGTGAGCATGTGTTCTTGAAGTGAATGTAGCTGCCTTCACGGTTGCAGTCAACTGGCGAATCATACTGCCAGTGGTTAGGGAAGGTAGGCCATAGAGATTCGAGTCTTGATGGAATAAATCCTTCACATCCTAACCTGTACCGAGATAATACACATGTGAAGTAAAAGCACCAAATCTACAGTTCAAGATGAGAAGGAGACTCCCTGGCTATCTATGTTGCAAGATAAGGGCCTGCTGGCATGGATTGAACCTACAAATCAACACTTATATAACAGTTCTCCAGGTTGCACTGCACTATGCATCAGACCTGTTCCTTAACAACATAAAGAATGTCAAAAGGAACACTACAAGATGAGCTGAAAGTGCTAGTAACCAGGGAGAGGGTACTGAGGATAGTGCTGCTTCTCCGGATGAATCTTCTGATGGAAATTTAAGTAGCAAGAATGTTGCTTCTTAATATTTCTAAATGAATTTTTGTTTATTTAATTAAAAGTAGAAAATTCGCAAAACACTTCCTTAATTTAAGTCAATCGTTATGGGGAAGAAGTTTGAGAGTGTGGGTTAGATTAACTTATGAACCTTGTGTACTAGAATAACATAAAATGCTCAAGTGAATTATATGCAATTGTCTCTATAACTATATTCTTGTTTATTTATTAATTTTTTTACAATTGTCTGACATTTTTTCCCTTTGGTTTATTTTTTAAATCCCTAACACTTTTGCTATGCAAACCTGTTGAGATTTGAGCTCATATAATTTTGTTCGGACCCAGGTCTTCACACTGAGCTTTCTTTAGGATAAATGGCTTCTTTGTAAGTGCACTTTTGGCTTCATGATTGGGCTCAATCCCCATATGAACTTTAGGTCTGAACCTGAAGTATGTTGAAATTAGAGAATATAGATTTAGATTAAATTTATGAACCCTGATGCTTAACTAACAGAAAAAGCTCAAGATAATTCCGGGCGGAGGGAGGGGCGACAAAGAGAGTCATGGTCCCCCAAAGTTTTAATGTACTATTATAAGAATAATGCACAAGTCTTGTGTAGATTAGTTGGTGAAGAATCAAACTTCGAAACTTGTAAATGTTTGTTCAAATCCCATTGCCAATTTGGAAACTTTTTGCTTTTAGAAAATAAAATTAAAAAATTCATATTTTAATGGAATTCGAACTTCAGTCATTAAATTCAACTCCAAGATGTCTAACCACAATACCATAGAAGATTAATTAATTTTTATCAATACTAATAGTATTTTATTTTCAATTTTATTTTGGATAGTTTTTAATGTATTTTTTTAAAATTTTTTAATATAATTATTTTTAATAGTTTAATATTTTGCTGAATTTTTTCCATCATCGGTACCGGGGACAATTTGATAAAAAAATCTTTTATTTTGCATCATTGATTTTATCTTTTTTTCCCTTGAATCTATAAGTCTTGGATATTTGATTTTTTTCTCATTATATAGAAAAATTACAAGTTGCATTGCAGGTTAAACCAACCCGACTAGACCCGAGAAAAGTTCGTACCTCCTGACAAAAATATTGGATCCGCCCCTGACCATACATGAATGTCTTTAGTTTAATTGTTAAACTACGAATATTTAGCAACTAGCACCTCAGGTGTGGCTTGTAATCCATATTTTGGTTATTCCGAAAAACAATTATTTTGTTTTATTTTCTCTTTTAACTAAGTTGGAGCTTGGGGGTAAGATGTGTGCAGTCTTATCCTTGTAATTATACAAAGATGCGTTGCATCATTTGATGTATAGATTCCAACCAGGGGTGCTTAATCAAAAATACCGATCGGAAATGAGCATTTCCATTTCTATTATGAACTAGATTCGGAAGAAAAATTCTGTTTCATTTTTGTTTCAAATTACCCTATTTTCGATCCAGTTCAAAAATCGGAATAAAAAATGGAATAAGAAATTCTGAATTGCCGATTCAATGTCTGAAATGGAAACGAAAATGATATGGAAGGGGAATAAAATCGAAAGATTTGTTGTTTCACCGACCTTTTATTGGGTTGCCTCTTTGATAATGTGGGGTATTTGATTTAAGAAATTTTGACCCCTTAAATCAAAAATCCTAATTCCAAATTGAAGAAATTGAGAGATACAGAAACAAGAATGAGAATTCCAAACCAAGCATGTGTTGCGCGATGAAGAGTTGAAGAAGACATTGCACGATGAAGAGCTAGAGACGAAGCCATCGAACCACGATGAAGAGCTGAAGATGAAGTGTGATGAAGACGAAGTGAGAATTTGGAAATGAAAATGGAAACTTCTCATTACAGAAAATAGAAATAAGCATAAACTGAGAAGTGAGACTGAAAGGCGTGAATTAAAAAAATGCGACTTCCATTTTCAATTCCATTTTCCCCTGTTAGACACATATTTGAGTTTCCTCATTCCAATCCCTTTGACAAATTTTTCAAAAGTTGCAGTAAGTAGTGCTTTAGTAAACAATTCTGTCAAATTGTCACTTGATCGAATTCGCTGGATATTAATATCACCCCTTTTTTAAAGGTCATGTGTAAAAGAGAATTTGGGTGATATATGTTTCTTTCTATCCCCTTTAATGAAACTTTGTTTCAATTGAGCAATGCAAGCTACATTATCTTCATAAAGAATAGATAGAATTTCCTTTTGGTCTCCAAGCCATATATTCTACGAATATGTTGGGTTATGATCCTTAACCAAATGCATTCATGTCTTGTTTCATGAATTTCAAGGATTTCTGCATGTTTGGAGGAAGTAGCGACTAATGTTTGTTTAATAGAACACCACAAAATAGCTGTACCTCCACAAGTAAAAAGATAACCAATTTGAGATCTAGCTTTGTATGGATCTGATAAATATCCAGCATCATTATAATAAATTAATTTCAGGTTAGAAACATTAGGATAGTATAAACTCATATACGTTGTTTCTTGAAGATACCGAAAAACGTGTTTGACATTTATTCCAGTGTCTTTTAGTTGGAGAAAAACTATATCTTGCTAGTAAATTATTGTAAATGATATATAAGATCGTGTATTATTAGTAAGATACATTAGTGCTCCAATGGCACTAAAGATATGATACTTCAGACCAAGAAGTTTTTCACCGTCTTCATAAGGGAGGAATGTATCCTTCTTCACATCAAGTGATCTCTCCATCATTGGTGTACTCAATAAATATGCTCCATTCATATAAAATCTTTTAAGCACTTTCTCCAAATAATTAAATTGATGCACAAAAATTCCATCTGTCAAGTGCTCAATTTGAAAACCTAACACAATTTTATTTTTCCAAAATCTTTCACTTCAAATTCTTTCTTTAGACAAGCTATTGACTTTGATAACTTTTTAGAAGTTCCAATAATATTTATGTCAGCTTCATAAACAGCAATGATGACAAGTCCTGATGCAAATCTCTTTATAAAAACACATGGGCATATTTGATCATTTTTGTAGCTTGCTTTTAATAGGTATGTGCTAAAACAATTGAACCACATACGTCTGAATTTTTTCAGTCCTTATTGGGATTTATTCAAATTAATCGAATAAATCTCTCAAAAATTTGAAATTTGTGCTTTAGGCACTTTAAATCTTTCAGGGATTATCATCTAAATATCATTTTCTAGAGAGCCCTAAAAAATAGGTTGTCCCCACATCCATCAGCCTCATCTCAAGCTTTTGATGAATCGCCAAACTTATCAAATAATTAAATGTGATTGTATCGATCACAGGAGAATAAGTCTTTTCATAATCAATACCTGATCTTTGGTTAAAATCTTGCGCAACAAGTTGTTCTTTATATCCCCACAACTTCATTTTTCTCATTTCTTTTTAACAAATACCCATTTATATCCGACTAATTTTATACCTTTTAGTATAGGGACTACTAGTCCAAAAATTTCACGTTTCCCAAAAAAACTGAGCTTTGAAGCAATTTTTTCTTTCCATTTTGGCCAATCATGTTTGCGCCTACATTCCTCAGTAGAAGTAAGTTCAATATCCTCATTCGCTTTCATTATATCACATGGTACACTATAAACAAAAGTATTGTCGACATTTATTTCACCTCGATTCCATCTTTTTATTACGACACAATTTATGGAGATCTGCTCATTTTTAGGCTTTTGAATTTCTTCATTTATGTCTTTTGCCTCTTCTGGACTATTATGGATCTCTGTCGAAGATTTTATTTCCTCCTATGGAGTATTACGAATCTCTGTTGGAGATTTTATTTTATTTTCTGGATCATTCTCTATGTTGGCTCCTTTTATGAGGATTTATTTATTTTTAGAACCGATTGGTCTTCCACGCTTCATTCGTGATTTAGACTCATTTGCTGTAAAAATTTATCTTTCTTGGATATTAAGTTAAATTGAAGCATTTATAGCTTGTATATGAGACTTGGCCATCTTCAGGGCGGTCAACGCATCTGGCAATTGGTTTGCTAAATTTTGCAAATAAATAATCTTTTGAACTTCAAGTTCACATTGTCGAGAACGAGGATCAAAATGTGATAGTGAAGATTCATACAAGAATATTGTCTTTTCCGGCTGTTTAGTTTCTCCCCCTAATGTTGGAAAAATTGATTCATCAAAATGATAATCAACAAATCTTATTTTTTTTATACCAGGGGTATCCGACTACTGTCGTAAATGAATATCCAACTAATGGCTCTAAATATTTAATTATCAAGGTAGATTCATATCCAACATATATTTTCATTCTACTTTGAGGATCCATCTTTGTTCGTTGTGGAGGAGCAATTGGTACAAATACCGCACATTCAAATATTCTTAGATGAAAAATGTTTGGCTATTGTCCATAAACATTTGCATTGGGAAGAAATTATTATACCTGTTGGCCTGATACGAATTAGTGTTCATGCATGCAAACTTACTTGTCCACAAGCAGATACAGAGAGTTTAGAATACTGAAAATGCTCTTCTTTGCTTTTGTTTTGGAACAACTAATTCTATCTTTGAATGCACAGAAGCAATTGCAGCTATCCTTCGAGATACAGAATATAAAAGAAAAATTGTTTTATGGATTTTTCTCTCTCTTTTTTTTTTTTGCTTTTGCTTTTTCCTATCTATAACTTGTCACAATCTTGGTTTAGGCTCAAAGGGGTTACTCTTTAACTAAAGAAAGTCGTTTGAATTTTTCTATCAGTTTTAACCTAAAATCAATTATCTTCCCCAAAATAAAAGTTTTCTTCCTTAAATCACTCCCCCAACTTTGTCCTTAGTCGATTTCTCTTATGTATTACAAGTTTTTGTTTCTTCCAAAGTGTGGCAATGACCCTAAAGGCAAAAAGAGTGATAGTTACACCATATGGAAAAAAGTAGCACAAAGGCAGAAACATGCAGTATGACATAGATCAAAACAGTTAAGGTTCAAAAGATCAGCAGTAAATAAAGCAAAAGTGCAAGGTCAGCACTCAGCAAACTCCCTACCCCAAACTTAGCATATACTGCCCCCAGTGGATAAAGAAAATAGGAGTTTAAGCAATTCTCCCCTGAAGGCAGAGAACAATGCTTCATTCAGAGTCGGAGTCAGATCCCACCAAGTTGTAGGTTTGCGCTCCATCATCGTCCTCTTCCTCCTCCTCCTCTTCATCTTCAATGGAGTAAATGTCAGTGGAGGTGGCAGTAGGCTAATAGGAAACTAGACACCTTTCACTATGGACATCAGCACCAAATTTGTGTACACTGCAGAGACGCAACGATAAAAATGGTCCAAAGATGCCTCCCTCTGATTTCGAGTTGGAGTAACAACTGCTAGAGGCATGGTTGGTTCAGACTTCTTGAACTTATGGTCAGGGGTTTGTACAAACAGAGGAAAAATATGAGTTGTCATTTTGGCTTTACCTTTTGACTTGGAGGTAGTAGGCGCTATAGATTTCTCTGTGGTGGATTCATTCTTGATGGCTTGGCAGTCAGAATGAATGTCCAACTTGCTTATCAAAGTAGGAGTGATATCTAGAACATGAGAGAATAGCTTCTTTTCCTCAGCCAAGGCTATTCAAACCTTCAAACACATTGCAATTATCAAGGACGGGAAGTGCAGTGAGTTAGGGCGCTTCCCCAGGGTAGCTAGACTTTCCATAATGTCATTGTAAATCATCTTCCCTGCATCAATGTTGTGTCCACTTTCAATGGCGTATATGAGTAGCAGCTTCTTCAACTTGATGTCCCCAGTGTTGGTAGTCGGCATCATCTTCAGGCATATGAATAAGTGCCACATGAGAACAGTGGCACGGAAATCTGCCTTGTTAATTTCTAGTTCAATCAGTTTATTTTCACTAAACATCTTCTAGGTCATTCCCGGAGAACACAGATATTCAGCTAATCAGCTAGATAAGGGTACCCCTCATTAAATTTCGAGAATTCATCCTTGACCATGTTCACAAGGTTGTGAATCTGATTTATCTTTGTCTGGCTTAATGGTGCCCAAATCCTTCTAACGTATACTTAAAGTCATTCATGACAACCAAATTAGCATAGAATTCTTGTACCAGTTTTGGTGTATATTGCGTTGGAGTTCTAAGAAATTGAGTCCAATTACAATCCTTAATAGTTTTCCTTATAGTAGGCATGCATCCAGAAGTAAAACCCCTTTCCCGTATCACATTCAATATACCCAAAGTATCAAAGAAATCCATTGCAGTTGCATTCAAAAATTTCTCAGAAATTGTAGACTTAGTGATTTTCACTTTCTTAGGCCGTATGCTTGCTAAACTCTATGAATACTAGAGTAACGAGGTCGGGTTAGTTGTTACTTACTGCGGAGCACCGTAGAAAATGCGCGCTCAAACAAATTATGGAGTAACTGTAGTGGTTGCTAGCAAACTGCATAGTGGTCCTGAGAGAATTTTCTTGTTTAGGGTTTGTCGCGGTCTGAAAATGAATTGTTGCTCAAGGCGGGACAACGACCACATTTTTATATCGGGGACCTAAGTGGGCCTGGAAATTAATTTGTGGTAGCTGCTGTATCTGTTATTTGGCTGAACGTGATCAAATAAAAATAATTGCCCGTTATTGTATCTGTGCATAAATGAAGCTCTTCTTATATTCCTTGCTCCATTGGATTGTTGCTTGATCTTTCGGTTTGTGTTTGTATAGGCTACCCTGTAAGATATCCCAAGAGACATTAGGATGTGATGACTAAACAAAATGTACAAAAATAAATCAACATTTAATAAGCATAAATAATAACTACAACTGGGGGACTTATAACTGCCCTTCCCCAAACTTAACAAGTTGTATAACATGATGCTGTTGACGGAGTTAAGTAAGTAGAAGGGTTGAGGGTACGTCACTGAGTGGTGCAAAACAACATATCTTGGGTTGCCTCCCAAGTAGCGCTTCTTGTCTTTAGCTAGACAAAACGGGAGTTCTTTAGTGAGCAGAGGCATTGAGTCTCTCTAACATGTTGCCATCCTCATTGTTTGGCTTAATCCATTGTCCATTCACTTTGAAGATACCTTTGTCAGGATTAGCAATCTCTATGGCACCAGATGGAAATAATGAATCAGACAACAAGGAATCCCCTGAGGACGAGGGCGAATCTTGTTTCACTCGTATAGATCTAGAGAGAACCACAAAAAT
Source organism: Pinguicula moranensis (assembly GCA_028565015.1). Lineage (NCBI taxonomy): Eukaryota > Viridiplantae > Streptophyta > Magnoliopsida > Lamiales > Lentibulariaceae > Pinguicula > Pinguicula moranensis. Next base: position 7,804 of record JAOWBN010192856.1, read on the forward strand.
CACATCAGGTATCGATCAGAGACAAGATTTCTTAGAGATATCCGTAGTCACTTTATACGGCGGGGAAATTCTCCATGGGAGGGAGTTGGAGAGATGCGGTTTGACCGAGAGTCGAGAACGATGAATTATGAACAAACACCATCCTTTTAGGCAACTTTTTCGTCTTTTTAGTTTTTACTTTATTTATGAACAAACTATTATTTTATTGATAGGTGAAAAACATATAGGAGAAATCTAATGATGTATCAAACTATCGTTAAAATTGGTTAAAGACTATGGTTACCATTTGGTTATTCAGGACGTTAATGGCCATAGTAGTAATTAAATGGAATAAAATTCGATTATGATATTTTATAATTGAACGAACTGAGTAATCGAATAATTAAAAAAATTCGATAATTTAATTATCAGTTCGATTTTCGATGAACCAAGTAATCAAAAAATTTAAGTCATTTAGTTCCATGGTTCGATTTTCGATTAATCAAATAATAAAAAATGTTAGTATAATTCGATTATTCATCAATTTTTGAATAACCGAATAACCAATGTATTTTTTTTTCTCACCCCTACTAAACACGACAAGCACATTTTCTGAGGTTGAAATCACGGGCAGATCTAGATAGGGCCAGGGCCTCCTATCTCCCTATGCTCCAGGCAGTGCCTCCATTTTTTTTGCCCCCCTTATAAAAATTTTTGGTCCCCTAAATGTTTGGCCTACTTGGTTGAAGTTAGCGACTTAAGTCCAAAACTGTTTAAACCCTGACGGGTTGTCCAGTGGAGAGAGCATCTGACACATCCTGACTTATCAAGAGGTCAGGAGTTCGATTCTCACCCCATCGGAAATTAACAATGCGTCAGGGCCATGCTCTCGAGTAAATATCCACGGCTCTGCCCGAGTTTAGCCCGATCCGTGGGTTGTGAGCTCTGCCACAGGACCCGCCGGTCCGATTAGTCGATTACGACTGTAGTCGGATACCCCGCGATTATAAAGAAAAAGAAGTCCGAAACTGTTTAAACTGTAGACTATTTTGGTGAAATTTCTATTGGAAATATTAATTATTTTTAATCCACCCACATTCCATTTTCAAAGTTTTAAATTCGTTGGACAGCCAAAAATATTAATTTATCCACTTTGATGAGGATATTTTCAATGATTTCTCTGCGATGCTTGATGAATCTATCTGCCAAATGTAAAGTAATTGTAGTAGGCCTAGCTTCACCTAATCCCAACTTCTGAAAAATAGACAGAGGCATACGATTAATGTTTGCACCTAGATCAAACAAAGTTCTAGCAAATGTGGAATTTCCAATGGAACAGGGGATAGTAAAACTATCTGGATCTTTTAGCTTTGATAGCAACCTCTTTTGGAGGATGGCACTGCATTCCTCCGTGAGTGCCACGGTGTCATAATCTCCAAATTTCCTCTTGTTGGTCAGAACATCCATCATGAACTTCAAATAACATGGTATTTGCTCCAAAGCTTCTACAAATTGAATGTTAATGTGTAGTTTTTTGAAAACATCCAGAAACTTTTGGAACTATTTGTCCAATTTCTCTTTTTTATTCTCTGTGGGAATGAAATTGGCAGAGGGCGGAGCCAGGATATTTGGTGAGGGGGCCAACAAATTTTGGTCTGAACAAAGTGGGTCGGGTTGGGTTGAATCATCTTTGATTGGATATGCATGCTCAGAATTGCGGTACAAACAAAAATAGTAAAAACAAGTAGAATTAACAAATAAAAAAATAAAATTAATATTATTATTGTTTCAGATTTTGGTCCGATCGGGTATCTATATATCGAAATTACTAAGATCGATAACCACAATTTTTTTAATAGATAATTTATTTAAAAGTTTGGTAGTTGGTTATATAATAAAATATCAAAAATAATTATTAAATAATTGTAACAAAAAAAATAGAATCGAATAAGATATAATAGTCATATAAATTTTGAAGATGGTGCTGATTGGCCTAATGGCCAAACCATCATGCAACTTCTCTCACACGTTCCAGGTTTAAGTCCCATGCAAGACATTATTTTTTAATTTAAAAAACAAAGTAAGACACGAAGTGGCTAGCATAACTAGGATTCGAACCGTCATCCTCGGAATTTAATCAAATATTACTCTACCAACTCATCTAAACAACCATTGTGCTATATGTGAACAAAGTAAATATATAATGGGGACCAAACTTAAAAAAAAAAAATTATATGTAGAATATTTTTTTTTTTTAAATTTGTAGGGGGGGATTAAGGCACCCCTGGTCCCCCTTGCTCCGCCTCTGGGAACTGGTATTTTTATTTTTCCTCCTTACGAGGTATCATTTCTTCAAACCTTATGGTTTCTTCTTTTCTGGAAGGTGGAGTATCCTTGCGCACTTCTCAAAGTTATAGCTTGGCACTGCTCCTTAAGATTCACTTTAGTGTTGCTTGGAAATGTTCCAAGGGGTCTCTCTGCTAGCCGTTTTGCTAACTGCCGCACCTGAGCTTCCAATTCTTCCTAACTATTGTTTTATCCTTGAAGGTAGCCCTTGTTTCTTGCATAAATGCTCGTCAAGCGGTGGCCAACTGTGCCACCAAATCTTGAAGATTTTGGTTGTTCTTTTCAGTCATGGCCACTTGAGCGATTAGATCATCTGATAACAAGAGCTGCGGTTGTGGTTTTTCTTGTGGCCTCTGCATCTCTTGCTGACCTTGGAAAGGCCTTTGTCCTTGAAATGGCAACTGTCGAGGAGGGTTCAACACATTTTGATTGTTACTCCATGAAAAAAATTAGGATGATCATTATTTCTTGTATTGAAGTTTTGGTGTCTTGACTGGTTTGATATGTAATTCAGTTGCTCCATAAAAATGTTATCCATTGCTGAAAGCTCCTGACGTTTATCTTTGTGATGTGGTCCTCCACACATCTCACAGAAGAATTGTTTAACTGTCATTACTGGTCTTGGTACTCCATTTTCACTAAATAAAGTTTCAATCCTCGAGCTCAATGCATGCATTGCAGCCATCAGTGCATCTGCCTTATCTACTTCATATTATTCTACAATTGTTCTTCTACTTTCTCTCTCAATGGGCCATCTATCTCTGAGCCATGGTTTCTAAAAGTGTGTCAGCTTCAATGTATGATTTTTTTTCATGAATGTGCCATTGATTGCCTCATCTATTTCTTTTCTTGTGGTGTTGTCCAGTCCACTGTAGAATGCTTGGGTTTGCATCCAGGGTAGTAATCGATTATTTAAACAACTTTTTAGTAAATATTTAAATATTTCCCATGATTCATACAGTGTCTCCATGTCTCTTTGTTTGAATGATGTGATTTCACTCAATAATCTTACTATTATGGAGTGTGGAATGAATTGAATAAGGAATTGCTTCGTCAGGTCTTTCCAAGTGTGTATTGAGTCTGGGGCAAGGCTTTTAACCATCTCTTTGCTTTGTCCCTAGTAAGAATGGGAATAATCGTAGTTTAATCACATCCGAAGCAACTCTTGCTGATGCGCATATATGTGATGCACTTTTGTGGTGCAAGTGTACAAGTCGCATAAGTAATAAAGTGATGAATAGGATGTCGAACCTCAGGGATTGAGATAAACAATCATTAACATTCATAAGTTTTATATAATTTGAATAAAACAAAACTGCATTGATGTTGATACTACTCTAGTCAATAACTACAATCCAGGCAATGAACAAAGATGAGTAAAATGCAGTGGAATGAAGATAGATCTCATACAAAGGGTTGAGATATCCAGGGGGACTGTAACTTCAACACTTAAGTCCCTCGGGAAGATATACAACCTATTAGTCATGAGTTAGTTATGTTATTGTGCCCAATGGATTCACCTATCTTAGACCCTTATCTCTATCGAGCTATAATCGTCCTTCACTGGTTTACAAATGAGCATCTCGATGTCCCATACAGATAAACCAAAGACATTACTGTCAAGTGATTCTCACACTCTAGCATCGATCCTATAGGCATTCTCATGCTATAGCGACCGATGTGGACCTTGTTATGCCTAGCATAATTTGTTTCTCTCGACCTCCGATTACGCTTAGTGCATCTACTCACGTTTGATAAGACATAAATAGATGAGGATGAAGACCAACAAGATCAAATACTATAAAGACAACTAAACATGGTAAACATTCCATAAACTCCCTGAGTTCCTTAACGGCTACATCAGTTCTTTTTATTTAAAGGTTTAGCTCATGCTTAAGACACGAGCGGGTCTACAAACACACATCATTGAGTTCATCACAAGGCAAGAAGATAACCGGATTAGAGATGCAAGATGATGACTCAAAGCCCTCTGTTCTTGGACTCTCCTATTATTGTGCTTTGCTATTTTCTTTGTGTAGATTTTGCCTTACATACCATTTTAGTTGCTTCCCATGAAAGCTTCCAGAATAGTACAGGGGTACATTCATTTGTCTATCAAGTGTGGCGTGACATATCACCTTACATAATCATGGGATCAGGAATTGGTGCCACGTCTTGGATAATTTGGGTATAAGCTTTGCTTTTGGAGTTATTTTTCTTCCTTTTCTTTCAAAGAGTAATAAATGATTTCTGTCTGCAAAAAGGAAGAAAAATATATATAAAATGCTTATTCCATCATTATTATTGAGCCAAATCAGACTCAAATAGTCTACATTTATTAGGTATAAATTTGGCTCATCAAAATCCCCAAACTTGAATCGTTGCTTGTCCTCAAGCAATCAACTCTAAATAAACTTAAATGCACAATGAGAATGTGTGTAAAAGTGGACACCTTTTTCCGAATCATGAAACTTCTACTATTTACAGTCGTCACCAACTTTAGCGTTACTTCATATATAGATGTGTCAACCATGTCCAGAACTGTGGGGATTTTCTTACTTTAAGGTTAGGTACCTTCTTCAAACTTAGACTTACAGATTTTTCCTCGTAACTTTTCTTCAGTTTATTTTTCATCTCCCTTGCTTTTTACCATACCAAAACGGTCAGCGATTGAGATAGATATCATTTTGGAAGCCAATACATATCTCTTTCATTAAAGTCATACATTAGACTCGGGAGTATTTACATACAAGACAATACAAGAGTATTATGTACATCAAAACTGCTCTTCTCCTCTCTCAATATGGGATAGCTACCTCGCTCTTTGAATGTATAGAAGCACTTATTTAGCTACCCTTTGACATACAGAGTATGATTTATTTTCTCTCTCTCTTTTTTCATGGTTTTACTTTTTTGTCTTTGGCTGATTTCTCTTATGCATCAGAATTTGTTCTATAAAACTCTTTCTCCTTTTTTTTAGTATAGTAATGACCGTAAAAGCATACGAAAAGCATATGAAAGAAAAGTTATGTAGGCAGAAGCATGCACCAAAACATACAAGATTCAATGCAAAAGATCAACAGCAGAACAAATAAGTTCAAAATTCAGCAAATAAATAAATAGTTCAACAGTTCAGCAGTCAGTTAATTCCTGCATCCCCAAACATAGCATTTACTTCCCCCAGTGGATAAAGAGATTAGGAGTTCATGCAAATACTCCCTTGAAGGGAAACAAAGCCATGCTTCATTTAAAGTCTAATCCCCAAACTTAGCATTCACCGCCAGATTAAATGCTCAATTTAATTATCAGCAAAGGACTAATATCAAGTGCAGGAGGAAATAGCTTCTCCTCCTCATCCAAAGCTAACCCAACCTTAGTGGTGATCAATGAGGGAAAGTGTAGTGAGTTGGATCGCTTCTCCAAGGTAGCCAAACTCTCCATAATATCTTTGTAGATGCCTTTCCCCACATTAATGCTTCGGCCAGTTTCAATGGCATAGATGAGCCGCAGTCGTCTTAACTAGATGTCCCTTGTGTTGATGGTTGGCATCATTTTGGTGCAAATGAATAAATTCCGCATAAGGACAGAGGTACGCCAATCTGATTTTTTCACCCCCAAATCAATCGGTTTGGTTTTAGTGGATATTTTTCAGGCCATTCCCGTATAACACAGGTACTCAGTCAAATCAGCTAGATTTGGGTATCCCCCATTGAACTTTGAAAACTCATCTTCATTTAGGCAAACAAGATTATGAATCTGATTTATTTCTGCTGAACTAAATGGCATCCAAATCCCTCTAACATAAACATTGGAATCATTCATGACAGCTAGGTTTGCATGAAACTCCCTCACCAAATTTGATGCATACTCAGGTGGAGTTCTTAGGAACTGAGTCCAATAGCGATCCTTAACCGCTTTCCTAATGGTGGGCATGCATCCCAACGCAAAACCCCTCTCCCAAATCATCTCCAACATACCCACAGTAGCATCATAAAAATCTTTGGCAATAGTGTTTGCAAACTTCTTGTTAACACTAGATTTAGTAAGTTTTACTTTCTTAGAAGGCATGCTTCTAAACTCAAAAAGGACTGGAGAAATGAGTTCGCGTGAGTCATTACTTACTATGAAGTACTATAGAAAACTCGTACTCCGATGAATTTTGGATTGTGAAGCGACGCGAACTACACAATGTAGCCAAGAGGGCATTGTCGTTTAGGGTTCGTCGCTGTTGGAACTTGAGTTGCTGCTAAATGCGGGACAACTACCATGTTTTAAATCGGGGCCTGAGCGGGCCTCTATTTTAATCTACGGCCATTACTGTATCTTTATTAGGCTGGACGTGAGCGAAGGAATATTAACTACCCATTATGGTAACTGTGGATGAACTGGACGCGCTGATCATGGACATTGATGAGAAATCGGAGCTTCTCCTCGTAGTTCCTGCTCCATGATAATTTATGCTTGACCTTCTAATGGTTGTTTTCCTGTAGGTCACCCTGCAGAATATCCCAAGAGCCATTAGCCTGTGATGATTAATCGAAACATATATAAAATAATGTTGATATTAATAACTACCGCTGGGAACTTATAACTGCCCTTCCTCAAACTTAATACATTAAATAACATAGTGTTGATTGAGTTAAATAGAGAGGGTAATGGTACATCCCTGAGTGGTGTAAAACAATAGATCTTGGGTTGCCTCTCAAGAAAAACAATAGATCTTGTCATTAGCTACATTTTAAAATTGCTTCTGTGAGCAGAGGAATTTAGCCTCCTTTAACATGTTCTACCGTCCTCATACGGTTTCAGCCTCTGTCCATTCATTTTGAAGGTACCTTTATCTGGATGAGCAACCACTATTGCTCGAGATTGAAATACTTGAGTGATCTCAAAGGGTCCAGACCCTATGGATTTCAATTTTTCTGGAAAGAATTTAGGTTTGGAGTTGAACAAGAGTACCTTTCGTCCAGGTTGGAAATGGCGCCTGAGTATGTGTTCATCATGCCATGCCTTTGTTTTTTCCTTGTATATTTTGGCATTTTCATTTGCATCATTCCTCAACTCATCCAATTCAGTTAATTGCAATAACCTCTTCTCTTCTGCTGCCATCATGCTGTAATTCAGATTACGCATGGCCCAATAGGCTCTATGTTCCAACTCCACAGGCAGGTGACAAGCTTTTCTATAGACTAGACGATATGCAGACATGTCAATGGGTGTTTTGTAGGCTATTTTGAAGGCCCAAATGCATCATCAAATCTTAATGTCCAATCTTTTCGGGACATTTTCACTATTTTTTCTAAAATTTCCTTTATTTCTCTATTATACTTCATATTGTCCATTAGATTGAGGATGCTACGCCAAGGAAGTACAGTGCCAAACTCTATATTTTCTCAACAATGCTTCAAAGATTTTGTTGCAGAAGTGTGATCTTCCATCACTCACAATGCATCTAGGTGTACCAAATCTTGAAAAATTATTTTTTTGCGTAGAAATCTCAGTACTATTGCGGCATCACTAGAGGGTGTGGCTATTGCCTCAACCCATTTGGAGATATAATCCACTGCCATAATTATATACGTTTGCCCCATAGATAGAGTAAACGGCTCCATGCAATCAAGTCCCCACGCATCGAATATCTCAACTTCCAACACATTGTGCTGAGGCATTTCATTCCTCTTTGAGATTTGTCCCATTCTTTGACATCTGTCGCATTTGGTCACAAACTCCTGTGCATCTCTGAATAGTGTAGGCCAGTAGAATCCACTATGCAGTACCTTGGATGCAGTCCTTTTGCCTCCAAAGTGTCCCCTACATTCTAGTGTATGCAGTGAGTTATAATAGAATGCATTTCTTCTTTTGGAACACATATGTGAATTACTTGATCTTAGCAATATTTATACAATACAGGTTCATCCAACAAATATGACTTCGCTTGGGAGTAAAATCTCTTCTTTTGTTGCTATGATGATCCATAAGGAATACTCCTGCATGCAACACAGTTTGCAATGTCTACAAATGAGGGATCTGTACTTCCTTTGACAGCCAACAATCTATCATTTGGAAAAGAGTCATTGGTTCGGATGCTTTGCATTTCACCGCCAATAAAATTTTCTAGACGTGAGAGATGATCAACGACTACATTTTTAGATCCCTTCTTATCTTTGATTTCAATATCAAACTCTTGTAGGAGCAAAATCCATTTGATTAGCCTTGGCATAGCATCCTTGGTTAAGGATGACACATTCCTACGGTTAACATTAATGATTGGATATTAAGTGACGAAAGTATTAATCACGATTTGTCTATACTAGATCGAAACATAATACATTGGTAGATACCGCTTATAATTTAAAATTTAATGAGATTAATTTATTATCAATTTAGATATGAATTCTACTGAGTCACTCTATTTGGCTAACTGAAATATTAAGAATTAACTATGTAGGACATAATTGATGAGTTTAAATGACGAGGGTGAATAGGGTTTCAGTGGGACCCGAGCCCAGTCCAATCTATTGCAATTGGGATCAATGGGATTGAGCCCAAAAATTAATAAAATTGCGAAAGTTAAAAATTGAACCCAAATGATTAAAACAAGTGGCTGAAGTCTTGTTCGGTCGAATAAGGATATTAGATTTCCAGAACCTTCTTTATCGAGAACTTTGACCAATAAGAAGAAATTGGATCAAGCGACAAAAGGGAGTTCTCTTTGTGGAGAACCTCACGTTGAGGTTTTTTGATTCACGATTGATTCATGGATCTTCACTGGTTTGTCTCAATTCGGTTGAATATGAGGTATGTATGTCATTCCCTTCATGTAGAACACGAATTACGCACATTTATGATCTCGATTCCTCATTTTGTTTGAACTTGAAAGTGTTAAAGAAATTTTGAAATCTTGCCCTCGTATCCTCACAAATAAGTGCGCATATACGTTATGCACTTTTGTGGTGCAAGCGTACACGTAGCATAAGTAATAAAGTGACGAATAGGATGTCGAACCTCAGGGATTGGGACAATCAATCACTAACATTCATAAGTTTTATACAATTTGAATAGAATAAAACTGCATTGATGTTGATACTACTCTAGTCATTAACTACAATCCAGGCAACAAACAAAGATGAGTAAAATGCAGTGGAATGAATATAGATCTAATACAAAGGGTTGAGATATCCAGGGGGGACTATAACTTCAACACTTAAGTCCCTCGGGTAGATTTATAACATGATTAGTCACGAGTTAGTTATGTTATTGTGCCTACTTGATTCACCTATCTTAGACACTTTTCTCTCTCGAGTTGTAAGTGTCCTTCACTGGTTTACAAATGAGCATATCTCAATGTCACATACAGATAAACCAGAGACATTACTCTCAAGTGATTCTCACACTCTAACACCGATCCTATAGGCATTCTCATGCTATAGCAACCGATGTGGACCTTGATATGCCTAGCATAAATTGTGTCTCTCGACCTCCCATTACACTTATTGCATCTACTCACGTTTGATCAGACATAAATAAATGAGAATGAAGACAAACAAGATCAAACACTATAAAGACAACTAAACATGGTAAACATTCCATAAACTCCTCGAGTTCCTTAACGGTTACATTACTCAGCTGGATTTAAAGGTTTAGCACATGCTTAAGGCACGAGCCGATCTACAAATACACAACGAGTTCATCACAAGGCAAGAAGATAACCGGATTAGAGCTGCAATATGATGACTCAAAGCCCTCAGTTCTTGGACTCTCCTATTCTCGTGCTTTACTCTTTTCTTTGTGTTGATTCTTCCTTATATACCTTTTTAGTTTCTTCCGTGAAAGCTTCAAGAATAGTACAAGGGTACATTCGTCTTCCTACCAAGTGTGACATGATACATCACCTTGCATACTCATGGCATCAGGAATTGGTGCCACGTCTTGGATAATTGGGGCAAAACCTTTGCCTTTGGAGTTATTTTTCTTCATTTTCTCTCAAAGAGTAATAAATGACTTGTATTTGCAAAAAGAAAGGAAAACATATATAAAAGACTTATCCCATCATCCTTATTGAGCCAAATCAGACTAAAATAACTTGCATTTATTAGGTATAAATTTGGCTCATCACCTGCATACTTAAGAGCATCACATATCTCCACAAAAGTACTGATGTGTAGATTTGGATCTTCTGTGTTTCCTTCCCATAGGTGGAGTGTTGCACAAGTAACTAGATATTGGACGGTTTTAACTCGAAGTGTTTGCCTAAATTACTAGTCTCCTGATGGAGCGAACGGTTTCATATGCTTGGGGTAGGGAAAAATCCTCCATGGGAACATCATCTTCATCGTTGACTACAACCACATTCCTTTGATCTCTGCCTTTATTTTCCTAGGATTGCATTTTGTCCCTTTCTCTCTGTTGTGTTCTCCTTCTGGCTTGAAATGTTCTTTCAGTTTCTGGATCCACCTCTTTGCAAGAGGAGTCACTCCCGGAGGGATTCATACAATACCTGCAAACAAAATTAAAAAATTAAAAACAAAATAAATTAAGGTTAAATCTAGATGAAACTTGCTTAGTGTTAATCTTGTTTAAACTGCCAATCCCTGGCAACGACGCCAAAAACTTGATGTGCAAAAACTTGTTGCACTTTACTTGCAAGTGTACATGTCGCACAAGAAATAATGTGATGATAAGGATGTCGAACTACGAGGATTTGGATAAATAATCACTAACATTCATAAGCTTTGTGCAATTTGAACCGAATAAAACTAGGTTGATACTAATCTAGTCATTAATCTACGAATTAAGTAATGAACAAAGATTATTAAAATGCAGTGGAATGCATGTAATTCGAGGTCAGAGGATGGAGACATCCAGGGGAGTGCAACTTCACCACTTGAATCACTCGGGTAGAATTAGAATTTGATTAATCGTGTATGAATTATCATATTATGTCCACCGGATTCACCTATCCTAAAATCTTATCTCTCTCAAGCTTAAGTGTCCTTCTTTGACTTATAGATAACCATCGCTCAATGTCTCATTCAAACAAACAAAAGACAATGCTTTCAAGTGATCCTCACACGGTAGCACCAATTCTATAGTCATTCTCATGGTATAGCAATCAGTGTGGACCTTTCTATGCCTAGCATAATTTGTATCTCTCGACTTCTCATTATACTTAGTACACCTACTTACATTGGCCAAAAATAAATAGACGAAGATGAACTACATCACGATCAAATACAATAAAAATAACTAAAACATGGTAAATATTTAATAATCTCCCCGACAATGGCTACATCGCGCCCCTGGACTTAGAATTTTAGCTCATGATTAAGGCATGAGCTAATCTACTAACACACAGTAATGAGTTCATCACAAGATAGATAGAGAATCTGATCGGTTCTCACTTGAGCAAAAGCTCCAGGATGGCGGCTTAAAACCCTTCTTATTGAACAACACGACTCTTTCTACTACTCCCCTCGTGCATTTTTTGCCTTTATACCACTTTGGTAACTTCAAGTACAGTGCATGGTCATTCGATCAGGAGTTGGTGTCACGCGTTGGATAATTGAGACAAAACCTCTGCTTTTGGGGTTGTTTCTCTTCCTTTTCTCTCAAAGATCAATTATTGAACTATTTCTGCAAAAGGATGGTAAACAGGTATTAAAGGCGTGTCCCATCATCCTTATTCAGACATTTATTAAGTATAAAGTTGACTCATCAACAAGTCATCATATGATAGATCATCGGTAGTACTATTTTAGATAGCGAGAGGGTAAGCATACAAAGCACGAACTGGTCCTTCTTCACCCATTTTGTTGCTATGGCCTTCAAGAAACTCGAATGAGCATTTGTTAGATCGGAGTTTGATCTTTATTGTCGTGTTTTCTAAGCAGCAAGGTGACTTGTTTGCACCAGAAAGTGATCTTGGATGAAGTGTAGGTAACTAGGTGGGCGAACTCTGAATACATGAGAGTGGTTGTAGGTGGTTGAGGTGTTTGCGGTAGAGCCACTTATTTGGCTGATAAGCCCTCTTCATTGGCTGGTGTAACCATGGTTTAGAGGTTCTGGTGTGGAGGATTTATGTGAAGTTTGTAGGATCCTTGGCGATTAAGCCTTGTAAGTAGTCTGATACCATGAGAGTTTACTGTATTTGATGGCTTATTGTTGCTAATACTAATTTCTTGTGGTGATAGATTGTTCGCAGGGAAAAAAGCAATCGAGAGAAGATGATATGAGGTAAAACATTCTACATTGCTTCATTTCATTCTTTTGTTACAATTTATAGACAAATTACAACGGTTACTTTGCATTATATAAGTTATTGTAGGTTGTCTTCTGGCCGTTTCCTTGGACAAGTTTGAAGAACCTGGAATGGAGAATGCACAAGTCGCCTTATCTTCTGAGGTGGAGGTAGTTGCAGGAGGATAATCTGACAATGACTCAGCTTCTTGGTTAACATTCGTGGGTTGTGGACCGACAACCCTACGCAAGGTAAGCGTGGAATGAAAGACCTGGTGAAGCTTGGACCAAAAGAATTCAAATAACTTGCAAGATAGGTTTTTTATAAAGAGATTGGCAATCTAAAAATGAGACAAAATAAACTGTGTGCGAAGATTACCTGCAAGAAATATGGCAAAATCTGATATGGATCAGCGAGTGTTAGGATATCCGGCCCATTAAGCGTAAGAATATGCCATGGCAGAGCTGAGATCCAAGGAAGCATGAATCCGAAGACCATTGATAGTGTTCTTTGACATAACAGAGAATCCTCTTAACTGCATGAAGATGTAGATCAGTGGGAACATGCATATGCTGACTGATATATTTGACAGGATAAGGGATGTATGGGCGAGTGATGGTCAGATGCTGGAGGGCATCAACTAAAGACCGATACATTGTTAGATCATCAAGAAGGTCACAATCATAGGAAATATGTTGGGAAACCATCATGGGGGTGCTAACAAATTTGTTATCCAGGAGCTGAGCACGAGTGAGGATATCTTTAGCATGCTTTAGTTGACTATTAAATAACCCATCATCGGTGATGGATTTCAAGACCAAGGAAATAAGTAAGAGAACCAAAATCCTTGAGGGCAAATTCAGCATGAAGGAGAAGTACCAGATTATCCAATAGTTTGCCATTGCTACTAGTGACAATAATATCATCGACATAGAGAAGCAAGTAGATGACGTTAGGGTCACGTAGAAAGACACATCGTGAGGTGTCAGCATGACTGTAGGTAAAGACAAGTGTTCCAAGAAAGGTGTTGAAGCAATCAAACCAGGCATGATGGACCTTTTCGACACCATAGAGGGCCTTCTTCAAATGACACACATAACTGTGATAGAATAGGTTGGCATAGTCGAGAGTCTATTCCATATATACATCTTTTGACAACTGTCCATTCAAGAAAGTATTTTTCATATCGAGTTGGCGAAGAACAACCACGAGGGATGGAAATAGAGATAACACTGCGAATAGTGGTAGCTTTAACAACAGTTCTAAAAGTACCAAAATAATCAATGCCTCAAACCTGAGTGAAACCACGAGCAACAAGATGAGCTTTGAACCATTCAATAGATCCATCATGTAATCTTTGTCCAAAAAATCCATTTGGAATCAACAACATTGCATTAGCAGAACGTGTAACAAGATCCCATGTCTGATTTTGGTTAAGTACAACAATTTCTTCATTCAAACAGGATGCTTAGCAGTAGATTTGAAACTGTGAGGCTCAGCGAAGGCATATAGGGTAGAAAGGAAGTCTCTGGGAACTAGTTCACAGTAATCAGCAATGATACAAATGTAAAAAATACCAATTTTTGCATGGGTAATCATATGGTTAGTGTTTGGCCTAACAGGTGACGAGGCATCAGTAATGGTCACAAGAGATGAAAAGTTAGTTATAGTAGTAAATGGAGAGGGATATGCATCAAGAGTGATCTCAGGAGATGAGGAAGGAGTCATAACGGTAACAAGTAGAATGATAGAGTCGGATAGTAATGATGATGGTGGTGAAGTAAGAATGGGTGATGTGGAACAAAGGGAACAAGGAGAGTTGGAGATAGAAGGTAAAGGTGAAGTATGTGGAGAGGATGTGGATGCAGCAGAGTGAGTAGGTTCATGAAATGTTGAGATTTTGAGGTCAATGAGAGAGGAAAGATGAGAGGAATTTCGAAAAGAAAAACAAGTTTCATCAAACTGAGCATGGCGGGAAAATGTACAATCGGAATAAAGTTAGATCAACTTTGTAAGTGGAGTTGTAACCAAGAAAGACACAAGGAAGACTACAGGGAGAAAATTTGTGAGGAGTATAATCACGTATGAAAGGAAAAACACGACAACCAAAAGAAATAAAAAGGATTATAATTAGGAGATGAATCGTGTGGTAACTCAAAATGGGATATAAATGAGAGGAAAGGTGATGACAACCGGCTGATGATATAGGTCACAGCCTGAACGCATCAACTCAGTAAGTGAGATGAGTATGGGAGTGAAAAAAGAGAGTGAGACCCATTTTTGTGATGTGACGATGTTTTCTTTCTGCACGACCATTTTGAGTGGGAGTGTATGGGCAAGATATTTGATGATGAATGCCATGTGTGTTCAGGTGATTTTGGAAGTGATTGTGGTAAATTTAGTGTCACCATAACTTTGAAACTTTTGAATAGAGGTAGAAAATTGGTTTTCAATAAAAAAAATTTAAGTGGATAAAAGTATCATTATAATATAATTTTTGTTTTAATTGGTAAAACCATATAAAGCGGGAGTAATAATCAATAAAAATGATATAATAGCGATAATCACGCACGGATAAAATAGGGTATGGCCCCCCAAAGGTCACAATGTATTAAAGTAAGAGGCCTAGGAGAACATTTGTCACTTAATATAAAGCGTAGACAATGACTTTTTGCCTTTTGGCATGATACACAAAAGTCAGGGGATGGGGTTGATGGTGTGAGCAAAATACGACCTTTACTACTTAAATATGACACAACATATGAGGAAGCACATCCATATCTAGCATGCCATAAATCAAAAGAGGTACGAGAGGAACATGACTGTAAAGATGAAATAAGGGTTGGGACGCTGCAATCCTGTACATATACACAATCATCATATTTGTCCGTGGCCACCACATATCCCGTATGATGACTCTGGACAATGAAATAATGATCGATAAATATAATGGCAAGGAAAAAATTTGAGGTGAGTTTATTTATGGATACTAAATTTTTGATAATATGATGAACAACGAGAACATCTAATAGTGGAATGAAGGGAGTGGACGAAACACTACCAACATATGTAATGGGAAATGCTCGTGAAGTAGTTAGAGAAATGTTATCGTCTTACAGAAATCCCGCCTGCTACAGTGCATTAATAGTAAGCCCTGCCGGCCGAACCCAACAAACTCAGTCTCCACAGCCACTACAGTGCATGACCCAAGCTCCTGAAGTAGTTAGAGAAATGCTCCTGTCTTCCAGAAATCCCGCCTGCTACAGTGCATGAATAGTAAGCCCTACTGGACAACCCAAACAAACTCAGTCTCCACTGCCACTTGCGCAGTCATCTAGAATCCCTTCACTCTCCCCGGGGAAGCATCGTGCTCCCGGGGAGACATCTCCAACCTTACAGTGTTTACATCTTGACCAACCATGGTTATCTAGAACCATCCAAAATGACGTGGTATACTCCACCTTGTCAACTTCGAAAGATGAGGAAAGCAGCCACAGGGCGGGTAAGGCTCCTATGTTGAACACTATGTCACGGCAGATTTCTAGATCTAGCTACAGAGAGGCACTTATTAACCGAAACCCACGCTCAGTATTCGCACGTATGGGATCAAAGCAAGACACTATCACTTTACCCATACTGGGGAAAGGTAACCTCAGCTCGACTATCTTTATCACTAACTTCCCTGAGTATTGTGCAGCTACAAATTTGAAGAGAATATTGAGTAGGCAAGGAAAGGTAAAATACATAAAGATCGCCAGAAAACTATCATGTGAAGGTCTACCGTTTGGCTTGCTGTCTTTGAAGAACAAGTCACGACAACCCTGCTGCTCAAACTGAATAATGTGTGGATTGGCTCCTATAACCTAAGAGCCAATGTAGCTAGGTTCCCCAATGTGAAACCTCCTACGACAGCAGCAAACCAACCAAAATCAAGAAGGCCTAACCTGATTCCACTCCCTCAACCAAATTTTCGTCAGCAAGGGGATGATGGAGCCACTACCAGCAAGCCTATTACAACAACTCCCACATGGCAAGTTAAACCTATCCAGCCTACCCAGCCTCTAACCATTCCCTACTCTGACATAAGCAAAACCTGGAAACATGAAGGATACATAGGGTTACGGGATGCTAAGCATGGCTGGAGGACAGTTCAATTGGAATTAAAAGCGGCTGGCTATCTGAACATTATAGTCAGCCCTTTAAATGCAACTAAAATCCTCATATGGGAAGAGGAGAAACATGATCTTGAAAATCTGATCAACAATGATAGTATATGGTTGCTTAACTGGCTGGATGACATCTATTCATGGGCACCAGGTTCAGAGATGGAGGGTGGTAGCAGAGAAACATGGATTCAAGTCTTCGGCCTGCCTATTCAGTTCTAGACCAAGCCAGCATTATAAAGGATTGGAAAGGCGATAGGAAACTTGCCCATGATTGATGAATGTAGCCTAAATCACAGTTATCTAGAAGCTTTTCAGTTTCTAATAAAAGTAAGCCAAGGTCAGTTTATACCTCAGACAATTTCCATCTCAATCGAATGAGATACCGTTTACTCCTTGAAGGTAAAAGATATTGGTCCGGAACGTTTTCAGATGGTGACTAACAAAGATATCGAGTTCTCTGATGTAAGCTCCTTTGCATCCACCTTTATGTCCTCAAAATCTTGCTCGACCAAAAGCCACACTAATATTCCTCAACCTGAAAGCCACAAGACCACCAACCTTACCACTCCGACCCATAATGTGGACAATTTCCTAGTGAAAGAAGTGGCAAAAACCACACCCAAGCCTACCTCCTCTAAGAAGCAACATGGAAGGTGTTCTACATGGCAGCCTGTTAAAATTGACTGGTGGCCATCATCTAACAAATCAATGAACTCAATAAGACATCAAGAGCAGCCACCCGATCTAAATGCAAACCTTGGCAAGATCGAATCTTAGGTCCCTGACACCCCTCCTGATGCAGACCACCTATAGATTCTTGCCCCTAATGAGGAGTCAGACGAATTCCTACCACTAACCAATACACCTTCACCACAAAAAGACACCCCCTCCTCCCCCTTATGCCACCTAAGCCCACAGATTGACCACCATACACCTGAGGAAGGACTTATCAGTCCAACAATCATCAATGAAGCTGAATTCCCAACTCTCTGCATCTGTGTCACACCAGAAGTATCCACATTAAAGGAAAAAAAAGCCTCAAAAACTAATATTGCAAAGGAGACCTACAACTCGAAGTCAAACTAGAAACGAACTAGTTCCCAGTGCCCAAGCTATAAATGAGGATCTTAAGGAATGGTTGGGACAACTTGTGGTGGATAACTCTCCTTATCCAATCAGCACCTCTCTAGTGAAGGAGTTATCCTTAAACCAACAGCAGGAAGAGGCTGATTTTATTATGAAGGTTGGTGAACAAGTTGGCCTTTCATATGGTCAGTACAAGGAGGCAGCAAGATTACATCTTATCCACTTGAACAATGTCAAAAGAAAATCCCAAAAAGCACCTTTTCCAGGTAGCAAGAAGAAAGGAGATGACAAATTTTTTAAATAAAGATCATCTCCTACAATGTTAGAGGCTTGAGCAGCCCAAGGAGAAAGAAAAGAGTCTGGGAACTAATCAAGAGAGAAAAAACTGATTTTATTAGCATCAAGGAAACAAAGATGTTGATCATTGATAAGAGACTATGCAGAATGTTGTGGTACGATGGCAATCTTGACTGGATATATCAGGGATCAAGAGGACAATCTGGTGGACTTTTGTCCATCTGGAGCAAGAGTAGTTTTGATAGAATTAGTATCTTATCTGGAGAAGGCTTCATGGTGTTCACTGATCACTGGTACAATGAAGACAACACCTCCAACATGATCAATATCTACGGCCCTAACAAATTCTTTGCAAAATTACAGCAATGGAATGAACTGAAAACACTACATATGAACAAGGAAGATCAAAACTGGTGTCTTATGGGAGATTTCAACGCTATACTACATAGGAATGAAAGGAGGGGCACATCTCATAGACCAAATAACCACGAAATATCAGCCTTCAGACAGTTCATCCAAGGCATGGAACTGATGGACCTATGGATGGAAAAGAGGCGTTTCACTTGGTATTTGAACTCACTGAAAGCGATGAGCAAACTTGATATATTCCTAGTAAACAAGCATTGGCTAGGACAAAATGATATATGGATCAAAACTGGTTTAAAAAGAGAAGACTCGGACCACTGTCCCATCAGTTTATAACTGGGAGCCCAGACCACTTAGGGTTCTTGATTGGTGTCTTGATGACCCATCATTCACCAAACTGATGGAAGAAACATGGACTAATACTCTGATACATGGCTATGCCAGCTACAAACTAAAGATCAAGATACAGGCTCTCAGGTTAGCAATAAAGGAATGGTATCAATCTACACCGAGGAACTTGGGAGGCACCAGAACTGCTTTGCTCAATGAAATATCTGAAAAAGAAATTGCTGCAGTATCTGGGATCTCATCAGCTCAGGATCAGAACATGATGGAATAGTTATACTCCCTGCGGAAGCATTTAGAATGCATCACAAGAAAGTTGGATAGCCAAACCCTTCAGCAATCTAGACTCAAATGGACAAGGGAAGACGATGCAAACACAAAGTATTTTCACAGCCATATCCAGAAAAACAGGGTCAAAAACTTGATAGCTGGTATCAGGAAGGACTCTATCTAGATTACTGACCCTGAAGGCATAAAGCAGACTTTTGTACAGCATTTCACTGAGAGATTTATAGATCCACTATGGCCCATACCAAATATGTGCAATCTACAGTTCAAACAACTATCTATCCATACACAAAGAGCCCTAATTATACCCTTCTCCAAACAAGAAATCTTGGCAGCTATTGCAGACTATGAAAGCTCAAAGAGCCCCGGTACAGAGGGGCTAAATTTACATTCCTCAAATAGTTCTCCTAACTGATAAAGGAAGATCTTCTTCAATTATTCCGTGAGTTCTATAGAAATTGCAAGCTAGTGAAAGGGTGTGATACAGCAAACATCACTCTGCTGTCTAAATCCTCTACGCCATTAAGCTGTAATGACTACAGGCCGATAACTCTGTTAAGCTCTATTCCTAAAATAATATTCAAAGTGATGACCCGGAAACTAAGGCCTCATATGGATGGCATTATTGCCCCCATGCAAATGGCTTTCATTCCTAGTAGAAAGCTCCTGGATTGCACCATGATAGCTGATGAAACACTGGATGAAATAAAGC
>JAOWBN010192857.1:0-15532 GCA_028565015.1 Pinguicula moranensis
ATATGGTTGGTAGCCCCTGTATCAACTATCCAACTACCCTGCATAATGTCATTTGTGTTAGCAGAAGCTACATAAAACGGTAGAGCATCAATGCCTGCATAGTCAGCAAAATGGGCCATATTCATTGTATTCAAGCCGCCTTGATCCATCACTCCCTTGCCTCTAGCCAATTTTTGCAGCTCCTTCTGCATATCTCCTATCAGTGTATACAAATGTGCATTACTGTCAGTTTTAAAATCAAGTGGCGTCTCTCCACAATTTCCATCATCTTTGACCTCCACATGATGTACTGCATCTTGTGTCTGCATCTTCTTTTTCAACTCATGCCACCAATTTGGATAGCCATTTTTCTTAAAACATGATTCTATAACATGACCAGGCTTCTGATAGTGATTGTAGAACAGTTTGTTTTATCAATCTTTTGGTATCCTGTCTTTGCACCAACCATTCCTTCCTTCTTCCAGGTTCCTCCGCCTACCAGTAAGGCTGCATTCTGATTATCCGTTGTAGCAGCCATGCTGCTGCTCACAGCTCTATGCTTCTCGGCCATAGAGATCATGTGATAAACCTTATCAACATGAGGTAGAGGTTCAACATACAGAATCTGACTCCTGTCTCGATGATAGGTCTCATTTAGTCCCATCATGAATTCTAGCACACAATCTTCATTCTCACGTCTCCTTAACATCTCTCCTACCTCTCCAGTCACCTGTGGCAAAGGCCTAAGCTGATCATATTGATCCCAACATTGATTCAGCCTCCCATAGTATTCACAAACACTCACATCTCCTTTTCTCATCAAGGCTACACTTCGTTTTAGTTCATACAGATGTGGTACGCTGGCTGTTCCAAGCTGTCTCTCTAAATCATCCCAAAGCACCTTTGCCTCATTCACAAACATAAAGGATTTTGCCAATTCTGGAGTCATAGAGCTCTTAATCCACGAACACACTAAGCTGTTCGCGCATCTCCATTTCATGAACACAGTCGCAGTTTCATTAGGTTTATTAAGAGTACCATCCACAAATCCAATCTTCATCTTAGCCTCAAGCCAGAAGTCATAGCGCTCCTTCAGATCAAGTAATTCGAATCAGTAAGCAAAATGCTAACTAGTGTCGTACTTGGATTATCAGATCCATGTACGATTAGTTGCTCTTCAATCAGAGCATCCAGCTCTTTCTCCTGTTCCTTGTCACGAAACAACTGATTATTCGCCATTTTTGCAACACAAAATCTTCGTTCGAGCAAAATGAACAATCAGTATGATCACTTTCGCTCCGATATCATGTCGAAATTCTACAACAATTATGTGTGAATTGTGTGAATTCAGAAGCAAGGAAACAGAGGAAAACAGAGTTCTTCGTGGGCAAAACCACCCCTTTTCTCTCAATTTTCTATTTCTGTATTCTTGCATAAATACAATACACGTCTTTACTAGTTTATATACAAAACATAATAACCGATAGACTAGATCCATCCATCCAAATCTAGTGTTGATCTTGCGGCCACGACATAACCTCTTCTGCCAACTCGGATTCTTCAAACCACCTCTTCATTCTTAACTGTTTTTCCCGCTCAGCTCCATCTGTCGCAATGACTACAATCTCCAGTGAACTTAACACCTTGGCATCATCCACACCCGCTGAAGGCTCATCTCCATAGTTCAACAATAGCCAATAGGTTAGGCCAATAACCAACAATAATACAATAATCAATAATCAATCATCATTCAATAAACATATAAAACTATAAATTCAATGCATTAATAAACGTCAAATATGTGAGTGGTTAGACATAATTGAAGAAATATAAGGAAGGGAAGGCTCAGATGATTAATATCCAATTTATATAGTTAAGTAGAACCATGATCATAGTAATGTTCATAGCTTATGCATGATTCCAAATATTTTCTTGAATTTTAAATATTAAATCTAAAATATTAATCAACGAAAATTTCATTTAATTTTCAAGAAAAAAATAATATAACCTTTGAGCTATTTATTTTCACAAATCTCTTAAAACATACCCTTATAGCATCGAAAAAATACCTGGTACTTGATGGCATAATTTTGTAAAAGGTCTAATTTTTTCAAATAAAATTATTTGTATTTTTTTAAAATATAGTTTTGACCCCCTAAAATTCTTGCCCCAACTTACTTTCCAGGTACAAACGTAAGTGGGGGTGGGTTGGGGGGTAGGTTTTGGTGTTTCTGCAGATTCATCGAACCCAAGACGTGTGGATTTAGTTTAATCAGATCTAATTAAATCTGTTCAATTTGTTGTGTTGAATGAAGTTGACAAGGTTTAATACAACTATGGTGTCTTACGAATTTTGGTGAAGAAAGCCATGTTTTCCATTGATACTTGCTTGAACTTTTGTTCACCGTGTTAAACGATTTATAGAACATGTAGTCTATTACATTTTTGTTTCTCTGAAGCAAACCATGTGCCTCCTGAAGATTGTGTGCAGGTGCATTGAATTGATGAGGACCCATGTGTCTCCTGTTGTAGGTTCTTGATTTGATGAGAGTTGAATATGTGATGAAGTAGACGGATCATGGAGTTGAGTCAACAATGATGTAGCATTCTTATGAGTATGTTCTTGGAGGTACAGTCAACACCCCCTCGCAAGGTGAGTGTGGGATTTAGAGAGCACGTGAAGCTTGGACCAAAATCACATAAAATAAATAAAGCAAGAGAAGAAGAGGAGGGAATGAAGAAGAGGAGGGAAAAGAAAATGCCTCATGCCACCGTCGCTTCAGCTGACTGGTGAGGGAACTGATTAAATACCTGAAAATAAAAACCTGAAAGTTAAGTAAATGAACTGATTTTTTTTTTTTGTGTGTGTGTGGTCTAAGACCCCAAATTTCGTAGCCCATAAGAGAAAATGGCCCAGCAAGTGAAGTAAACAGGCCCAGTAGTAGTAAACAGACCCAACAGCAGTGAACATGCCCAACAAACAGTAAACAGTCCCAACAAGAAGTAAACAAACCCAACAATTGGCCCACTAGAAAAATAGTACCCAACTTCAACTTACAGCCCAGTTGAAAATTTTAACCATGAGAGAAATTAGGGCTTGTCTCTGCTCATTATCCACCACTTCTTTGACAAGTCCGTGGTCACCAATTTTTTTAACGTGGCGATGCAAATGGATGATGCCGCCGGAGATCTGGCACCACGGGCGCGATGTCATCTCACCCATCGTACACCTATTACTCGACCCGGGTGGTAACCAAGCTTGCGCTGGGCTGCGAAAGAAATGTTCTGAATTGAGTCATGAACAGCCGAAAATTGGTGGATGTTGCTTGTATTTGTGCTGAAGCATTTTGCCTTGAAAATAGCCATGGAAGCAGCAACCATTCTTTTTTGTGCTTGAACACAGAGAGCTAATATGGATTTGCGAGAACAAAAAAGAAGCATGGAGGAGCAGCGGTTCCAGACAACGTCTCTGTATGTTGGTGATTTGGAAGCTTTTCAAGTTGATCCTGAAGCTGGAGTAAATAGCATGGAGACTCCTGCATCCAGATTTTTGAAAGGAAAATGGCCAGAAAGAAAGTTTCTACAAGCTGAATTTATTTAGGTTGCACAAAGAAAAGCAGTTGAAAAGCCAGAAAAACAAAAATGTAGGACAAGAGAATAAAATAGAGACGAATTGAGCGGAAGCTACAGAAAGTAGGAAAACAGGAAGGAGGGGTTGTTGCTCTGATACCATGACAAGGTTTAATACAACCATGGTGGCTTAGGAATTTTGGTGAAGAAAGCCATGTTTTCCATTGATACTTGCTTGAACTTTTGTTCACTGTGTTACACAATTTATAGAACATGTAGTCTATTACATTTTGGTTTCTCTGAAGCAAACCATGTGCCTCCTGAAGATTGTGTGCAGGTGCATTGAATTGATGAGGATCCATGTGTCTCCTGTTGTAGGTTCTTGATTTGATGAGAGTTGAATATGTGATGAAGTAGACGGATTATGGAGTTGAGCCAACAATGTTGTAGCATTCTTATGAGTGTGTTCTTGGAGGTACAGTCAACAGAAGTGAATTTGGTTCATCTTTAGTATTGCTAAAACCTCAACGAGTCACCAGTGAAAAACGCACACATAGAAAACTATTTAATTTTACGATTTTACTAGTTAGTTAGAAGCGGAAAAGACGATCCACAGCCACAACCATGAATATTGAATTTTGGGTAATTAAAATTAATTTAGTAAAATAAATCAATTAACCTGCATCATATATAAAAGGTTGGACCATTTCCAATGTTCACAGTAAGTAACTATGGGAGCTGGGACACATGGGACTACAACGATACTTTCATGAATTTGCAATCCCTGATATTTGGGATTGAGCTTTACAGCCCTCACTACTTCCCAGGAAGGTATTGGGTCGAAGACCCGGACTGGTATGCTGGCTCGAAAGTAGGAAGCTAAACTTTCCTTGTTTCATTGACAAGATAACGAAGCTCCCGTGTAAATGAGATGGGCTAGCAAGCCCATTAGCCTTACTGTCTAGCCCATCTTCAAAACTATCTTGGCCCAACCCAATAGACACATTGACAAATTGCGCAACAATAGAATCAATTATATTTTCAATTGTGCAGATCGTTGTTGGGGGTTGTGACATGACAATTCCTGACCAGGGAACAGGACGCAAACTTTGGTTCAAGATACTCCGTACGATTTGCCTTGATGGCCGTTCCTCGTAGCTGCAATTCTTCACTAGTGGGCAAACTTGTTTCCGGAAATGCTCCGGTGACCAACTTCAAGCTATTTTTTTCTACCCAAGTTACCCAACGACTTTTCTCTGGAGATAATCACGCGGGGATGGTCCTTTCCGACCATCTCTGGGAAAGCGGAGGGCAGGGTGGGCCAGTCTACTCATTAAGCTTTCTATCTCAAACTGATCTTTTACTATCCCTGCTGCCCGACGGATTTCTAGAGGAATGATCCACAACATAATCCAATCGCATCAGTTCAAGACCAATGGTAACATGGTTCCTTTCCTCGAGCATCTCAATCAGTGATGTCAGAGGTCAGCTAGATTACACAGAGATGGAGGTAGTCCTTCGATAAGTGGAGCCTAAGACTAGAGGTGGGCATACGTACGGAGTGGGCACGGTTTGCGGGCTAGAGTTTTCAACCCGGCATACGTATGTTTGTAAACGTGCGTACACCATAAACTGCACGTATTTAAAACGTGTGTGCCTAGCATGGTACGCGTAAAAAAACATGTCGGCTCGGGCTAGATTGCGTGCAAATGAGGCAAGCACGTTTGCATGTTTTAATTATTTTTTTTATTTTTTTTAATTATTTAATACAAACAATATAATTTAAATGATTATTTCAAAAAAAATTCACGATGCGGGTGCCCACACTGCATGCCACAGTTTATAGGCTAAACTTTTCAACCCGACACGCGCATATTTTGTGAAGAAAAAAATCGGTCTGCCGCATGCTCGTTTTCATGCGTGCAGTTTAGGTACGTTTGCACGTTTTTTTGTACGTGTCGTGCCTAACTTGTTTGCATGCGCATGCTTGTTAGTCTCTA
This sequence comes from Pinguicula moranensis, assembly GCA_028565015.1. NCBI lineage: Eukaryota > Viridiplantae > Streptophyta > Magnoliopsida > Lamiales > Lentibulariaceae > Pinguicula > Pinguicula moranensis. The sequence goes on from JAOWBN010192857.1 coordinate 5,550, forward strand.
CCTGAGACGCGATTAGAATTTTGATAGTCAACGCCAACTCGCCGGTAAAGTTCTGAGGACACGATTGCTCCAGTGCTGGGTGTAGGTCCACACAATTATTGGGGATTTTTTGTTCTACCACAAAGCTCCTGTTTTGTCTGATATTTTACTTATCAGGCAGAGGTAGCCAATCTCCCTCTTGCTATTTCCAATCCTTCCATTCAACACTTATAGGCACCCATCTGCCAGGAGACAGATGAAACATGCTCGACTCTTCTGCAACTTGAATGCTAAATTTTGCCTAAGGTGTTTTAACCTCTATGGTCTGGTTTATAGGGCTATTAGAATTGGTCGGGATATGGACACCCCCGAATTGCATTTCTGACTTCTTGATAGTTTTCTCGTCTATGACAATCAGTGTTCTCAGTCGCGCCATGATCTCAGCGAAGAAGTTTTCCTACCAGCAATACAGGGGGTACCCCTTACCTGAATCCAAATCGGATGAGCCAGACGCCCATTGATCATCTTCCATGACCGCAATGAGTGCATGCAAAGATTGCCAACGATTTCCATGTTGTTCAATAGAAGTGATTGATCATCCAGAGATTGTAACTTCACTAGAACTTCGCCACCTTCCAGGCGAACCATCGATCCACCGAAGTAGCCTCATTCCCGCAGGATAATATTTAGGATGGAGGTTGTTAGGAAAGGAAAATACAAATTACTACAAATCAGGGATTAAACAAATTTACCTAGAATGTAAATGGTAAGGATCAAATTATGAGATCCTTACCATATCTATCCTGATTTTGATTCCTATATGATCCCCCATGAATGTAAGAAGTATACACGTTGAATGCAATACAGAAAAAGTATTATCTCAAATCTTCTCTACTCTATTCAATTTCACTTCCGCTATCATGGTATCAGAGCGTAGTATTATTGAAAGATCTGAACAAGTGCTCATCATCTACCTCAAAGTGTTTGCAACAATGACAAACACAGAAGGCAATGGTACTAAGGTTCCGGCGGTGGAAATCACGACTGAACTATCAATCCAGTTAGCCAATCTACTCAAGCACATGAAGACAACAGATCACAATTATCAAGCCGTGCAAATCAGTGTCAAATTCACACCCCAAAACTACCCGACGTGGTCACGACTAATGAAAGTCGCTCTTGCCGGCCGAGGTCGCCTCCGCCATCTGACGGGCAACCCTCCGCCACCAAAATCTATCGATGAAGATTATCCTCAATGGGAATCTGATGATCTAGCAGTTTGTGCGTGGATATTGGACTCGATGGATAAGGACTTGATGCTTCGATTCGTCAAATATCCCAGTGCTAAAGATTTGTGGGATGGATTGGAAACCACATTCAACAGTGGTTCTGATAGCTTGCAAATCTACGATCTAACAAATCAGGCAAATCGAAGACAACAAGGTTCTGGGACATTGGAGGAAATTTATAGTACGCTTCAGCGTATATGGAGGGAGATCGACTGGCGTGACCCTAATCCGATGGTTTGCGCCAAAGACATCGCGATATTTCAGCGACGAACCCAGGAAACTCGGTTGTTCCAACTCCTAGGCACCGTGAACAATGAGTATGACCTCATTAAGCAGGATCTCCTAAAGAGCACACCCTCTCCCGTCGGTTGAAACAGCTTATGCGATGTTGCGCCATGAAACTTCCCGCCGCCAAATCCTTACAGGCGACGGCGAAGACTCTGATAGTGCCGTGGGAGGAGGTTTTTCAAGTAGATCTTGATCAGAATTGACCCGAAATGGCTCAAATTCATCATCTTGAGCTAACGGACCGGACAAAAGCCATCTATGGTGTGAAGAATGTAAACCCGGGTCACTCCACCGAATGCTGCTTCAAGCGCGTAAAGTTGACAAGACCAAACTTTGGTGCGATGACTGCAAGCGCAAGGGACACTCAACCGATCGCTCCTGGAAACAGATTGGCTATCCGAATCAGCGACGGAATGGGAAGGGCGGCGTAGCTGCCACAGTGGGCGGCCCCGATGAGGCCACCAACACCGATGGCGAGCATACAGCCAACCCTGGATTCGGTGGATTTTCACAGGGACGAACCAATAAACGAACGGACACACAAAAAACTGAAGAGTCTCGTGGTTGTTCAACATCTCGAGGAAGAAGACAACAGAACGAGTCACAATTTCCCCTGCCATCTGGTGGTAAAAAGTACTTTTTACCCTCTAATGTTGCTTATTTACGTGATAGCCATCCATCAAAATTACAGCATGACCCATCTATTTCTCTGAAATTGCAAACTGACCCATCGAGTTCTGAGAAGTCTCAGACCGAACCCTAGAGTTACCAAAATTTGCAAGGAGACCCAGCAGCATGTCTGAAATCACACTGCCGACTCCTACGTTATCGGAAATTCCAAAAAGGCCCTCAGAATCTACGAAAATTACACAATTGCCATGGAATCTCTAATTCGAAATATTTTCCGCTTGGATGCTTTGATTTTGCAGATCTGGATCCATCAGAATCAGCAGTAACTGCGCAAGCTTATGCTACTTCTTCAAACAAAGATGCCATATGGATTATTGATTGCGGAGCCACGGATACAATGACTTATGATGCCTCAGATTTATCAACCACTACTGCTCCCAAGCGGAAATATATTCAGACGGCTAATGGTGGAACATCAGCTGTTCAAGGAGCTGGCTCAATTGAACTTTCTCCAACTTTGAGATTAAAAAAATTGTCTTCATGTCCCGACATTATCCTGCAAATTGCTATCAGTTAGTCATGTATCAAAGGAATTAAATTGCATGGTGGTAATATATCCAACTTTTTGTCTATTGCAGGATATTCGGACGGGGAAGATCATTGGGCGTGGCGCTGAGCACGAAGGTCTTTGCTACGTGGACGAGGTGGCCTCCAATGGCATTGCTGGATTAACTTATGGGTCAACAGACTGGGAGACATGGTTGTGGCACTGCCGTTTGGGTCATCCATCTACTGGGTATCTCAAACTCTTGTTTCCTCATTTATTTAAATATCAGACTCAGTTTTCGTACGAAACGTGTATTTTGGCTAAAAGTCACAAAAATTCCTATCCTGTTACTAATACACGTACTTCTACTGCTTTCAATCTTATTCATTCTGATGTGTGGGGACCCGCTCCAAATTCCAATAATAGTGTGTTCAAATACTTTATGACTTTTATTGATGACTGTACACGCATGACCTGGGTTTATTTCTTGAAAAACAAGTCTGATGTGCTCGAAAAATTTCAAGACTTTTACAATATGGTCTCAACCCAATTTCAGTGTTGAATCCATATCTTTAGGTCTGAAAATGGGGGAGAATTCGTCAACTCCTCTCTGAAAAATTTCTTCAAAACACATGGCCTTATCCATCAAACTACCTGCTCCTATACCCCTCAGCAAAATGGAGTCGTTGTGCGGAAAAATCGCATTCTTCTGGAAATAACCCGTGCACTAATGATCGAATCGCAGGTACCTCAGTTCCTTTGGCCTAAAGCAGTTGCTACTGCCACATACTTAATCAACAGACTCCCTACCAAAATCCTTAAACTTACAACTCCACTTCACACTCTGTCTACACAAAGTCACATTCCCCAAGCCTTATCTCTAGAACCTCGCGTCTTTGGATGTTTTGTCTTTGTACATATTCCCAAAATCAGTAGAACAAAACTTGATCCATGTGCTCTTAAGTGTGTCTTTGTTGGATATGGTATTAATCAAAAGGGGTATCGGTGCTATCATCCCCCTTCTCGAAAGATATACACCACTATGGACTGCAACTTCATTGAAATAGAGTTCTATTACCCAACCCAATCTCATGGTCAGGGGGAGACATAATGATCCACTCGATTGGTTACTTATTCCCACTATGACTCGGAATGATTTGGGGACAGAGAATACTGGTCCAGAACAAGCTCCACGTCCTCAATCACCCGTGCCCATGACCTCGCCGTCACAAAATCCTGAGGTAATCACTACTGATTGTATTGATAGTACTTGTGCCGATACTAATATGGAACAGGTGAGAGAAGAAAATATTTTGGAAGAGCCTGAACACATCGAAGGAGGATATACTTTACCTCCTAGAAGGACTCGAGGAATACCGGCAAAATGATATGAACCATAACATATTCCTTGAGCCTCCAGATATCCATTGACGAATCTTGCCACTGGGAGATTGACAAGTGAAGCCAGAGCCTTCGTAACTTCTCTATATTATGAGGAAGTACCTCGAACAGTAGCTGAGGCACGAGAATAACCTGATTGGAGACAGGCTATGGAAGACGAGATGATGGCACTTGAGAAAATGGTACGTGGGAAAAGTGTAGGCTGCCAAGTGATAAAAAACCAGTTGGATGCAGATGAGTATTCACAGTTAAACACCGGGCAGGTGGAACCAACGAAATATACAAGGCAAGATTGGTAGCTAAAGGATATACCCAGACCCATGGTATTGACTATGCTGAAACTTTCTCACCTGTTGCAAAAATTGATACCATTAGGGTCCTTTTCTCTATTGCTGCAAATCAAGACTGGCCACTTCATCCGTTCGATGTAAAGAATTCCTTTATTCATGGAGACCTCCAGGAAGAAGTATACATGGAACCCCCACCTGGCTATACTACTATGTTTCAAGAAGGAGAAGGATGCAGGTTAAAAAAGGCTTTGTACAGACTAAAACAATCTCCACGGACTTGGTTTGGGCGATTCACGAGAGTTATGAAATGATATGGATATACTCAGAGCAACTTTGATCATACACTATTTCTAAAGAAGCGAGGTAGAGTAATTACATGTCTAATCATATTTGTAGACGATATGATTGTCACAGGGGACGACTCTGAAGAAATTGATGAGTTGAGACGAAATCTATTTCGAGAGTTCGAAATGAAGGATTTGGGAATGCTGGAGTATTTTTTGGGTATTGAAGTACTGAGATAGAAGATCGGGTAGTAGGAGTGGTCAGTTAATTCATGCACAAACCTCAAAAAGACCATATGGAAGTTGCAATAAGAATATTGCGTTATCTCAAAGGAACTCCTGGAAAAGGAATTCTATTCCGGAAAAATGGGCACCTGAGTATTGAAGGATATATAGATGCTGATTGGGCAGGATGCCCTATTGATTGAAGATCCACTTCTGGATACTTTATGTTAGTTGGGGGAAATTTGGTGACTTGGAAAAGCAAAAAACAGAAAGTAATTGCATTACCAAGTGCAGAAGTAGAGTTTAGAGGAATAGCCAGAGGGGTCACTGAGGTATTATGGTTGAAGAAACTCCTGACTGAAATAGGATTGGAAATGAGTAGTCCGTGTCCGTTAAGGTGTGATAACAAAGCAGTAATTAGCATATCAGGCAATCCGGTACAACATGATAGAACAAAACATGTTGAGATAGATTGACACTTTATCAAAGAAAAGCTTGAATCAGAAGTTATTAGTCTACCATTTGTTCGGTCAGAAAATCAACTAGCTGACATACTTACAAAGGCAGTTCCAAGCAAAGTTTTTACTGAAACATTATGCAAATTGGGCATCGAAGACCCGATTGTCCAATTTGAGGGGGAGTGTTAGGAAAGGAAAATACAAATTACTACAAATCAGGGATTAAACAAATTTACCTAGAATGTAAATGGTAAGGATCAAATTATGAGATCCTTACCATATCTATCCTGATTTTGATTCCTATATGATCCCCCATGAATGTAAGAAGTATACACGTTGAATGCAATACAGAAAAAGTATTATCTCAAATCTTCTCTACTCTATTCAATTTCACTTCCGCTATCAGAGGTGTCCAGCAAAGGCACCGGAATGCCAATAAGGCACTATAGTAACGATTGAGAGGCTTTTGGATCCGGGCTCAAAACTACTGAGCTATACTCTTTGTGCACAGGAGTTGGGTCTGACTGAATTTATTATCTACTAGATATGGTTTACCAACTTGTTTTCAGATGAAATAAGCCCACCCAGATACCATTCAGCCTGTCCAACAATGATGCACTTACGGACTTTGTGGTAAAACAAACAAACCCGAAGTGATTACCAGGATTTGTGGTCTTTTTTGGTAAGTGAATGTCACTTACATGTCCATAGCCCGAGAAAACCTGTCACATCTCTTCCCGTTGCCAAGATGGTGAAAATTAGTGAAATGGAAAGAGGTAGAACCCACAGGTAGATGCCTGATGTATTCTCGTCAAGATTTTTTGGGTGAGACTACGGATTTGGAGGTTTCCTTCTTCAGCAAGGCGATAGCCTGTTTATTACGACTATTGACTGGAGACCATGCGGAAGCCAGGTCCGTATCCGCATTTAGCACTTTCGGATTATCAAGGTTGGGTTGTAGTTGATCAGGATCCAACATTTAAGTCGAGGGTAATTGACCTGTGTCCGAAATTTCAGTCGAGGATGGGGAAGACATTTTTCGTGATAGAGAGAAGGGAAAGTATTTTCCCTGATTGGAGATTCTTTACCTTGAATATCGAAATTCTTTTGCATTCTCACTCAAGAATTTCATCCCAAAATTCTCTACCCAATAGTGTATTTTATTAAAATTAAACTTTGATTTATATTGAAGGGTTTAAATTAAACCCGATTGTAGTTTGGAATCACATTTTACGATGTTCCAAGTATAATAATGTGTGTATTTGTATAGTGTTTTCTTCCGATCATAACTACAAAAATTGAAATTTACTAAATTAGAGGAATTACAAGCCATCCTCCGAGATGTACAATTGGATCCATTCAGAGAAGATATGCAGAGAGAGAGAGAGCTACGCATTGGAACACCGAAAGGGATATTTAAGATTATTTGGGGAAGCATGCATACTCCGCAACAAACAAGCTACGACAAATAACTTAGCCCATGTTTTAAGCAGCCTTCTTAAAATTATAATTGGCTTATAAGCACATTTTTTCAAAAAATAAAAATAACTCCTTTTTTGAAAAAAGATGCTTATAAGCCAATTATAAGTATAAGAAGCCGGCACAAAATATCCCTTTATTATGCAAGGTAGTGATCACACATCTATACCTTCTGCATATGGCCTGTTGATGGAATTCTTAGATGGATGGATGTACAATACGTCGCCCACGAGGAACCAGAGATGCATGTAACGTAGCATCCTGGGTTGTTGAAAAATAAAGGTTGTCAGGAGACGTGGAAATCGATGTGGCAATGAGTTGCTTGACAGCTATGGAATGCACGCAATAAGAGTATTCAGACAGCCATATCATTTATTTCCATCCTTTGCTCTTATTTTCTGCGTTTGTAACCCAATATGTTGACATAGATGTTGCAAAGGATCATTTGCACCAAAAAACTGGATGCCCAACCAAACATAAATATGTCGCCAAATGCCATAAGTATCAGAAATGCTATAGCGCACGAACGATTTGGCGCACGAATCGCACGATTTTCAACACGGGGCAAAATGATCATTTCGCCCCCAAAAATATTGAACACGCGCCAAAATTCTTGCGCTATATCATTTCTCCATAAGTATAGCTGCAAGAACAGAAAAAGATGTGGTGCGTCCTTGTCTTCAGCTTTGCAGTAGACACAACGCATCATCTGCCTGAAAAAGTATTCGTCGCTATATCAATTTCAGCTTCGTAGGTAGTCTATCCAGAAGCAATCTCTGGCCAAATAGAGTCACTTTATTAGGTTCTAATCAATAGTGCACCACTGCCATCACGTCAATACTTTTGTTCAATCCTTTGTCTTAAACGCACACGGCTATAGGCCGATTGGATTGAATATTGTCCACCAGGTTCCAACATCCATCGCCATTGATCTAGAATTCTAGATTTCCCTCGTTCATGTTCATCTATTGCAATAACATAGTCAGTTGAGGTAATAAAGTTTTTTCTCGTCCAAATAAAGGACGTCGCCATTTTAGCCCTGTTGCACAATTGTATTATCTTTATCAAAGACCACCATATATTGTCGAGGAAATATCACTTTAAGTTTCCCATTTACCAACCAAAGATCATGCCAGAAACGTATTATTTCTCCATTCCCAAGCACACTTTCCATTGAAGACTAGAAGCAGTTTACACTGTGTTAGCATTTAAGTAATTCCTTCCACCATATAAATGCTTGGTGCCAACTTGTGCGATATGCCATCTCTTGGCAGTCATTTGTTAGAGCTCAGTATTTAGAATGTACCAACTTTGTCCATAATTTGTCAGCTTTCGCGAGGAGGCGTGCACCCCATTTACATATAAGTGTCTGACTGAAACATACCAAACCTCGAATGCCTAATCCTTCATCCTCTTTTGTTTGGCATACCATATTCCATGATACCCAAATGATCTTTTTTCTTCCTTGTTGCTTCCCTCATAGGAATGCACTCTGTAGAGATCTTATCATCTCACTCACCTGCTTTGGCATACTGAATAGCTACATAAAAAAAATTGGCAAGTGTACCAGGACTCCTTGATAAGAGTAAGCCGCCTTCCTTGAAATAGAGGTATATTTCCCCACAGGTGAGTCTGTTCTTTACCTTTTGTATCACAAGTGACCAAGTAATCACTCACTTTGGGTTTGGGCTTGCACCAACAAGGGGGCCTAAATAGACCAGTTGGGGCAATTTAGCGTCTTACCAAATTTTAGACATTGTTTTTTTTTTTGTAGATCAGATACAAGTTCATAACATCGTAATTACTTATTTAAAGCTTGGAATTCCCCTCTGCCTAACAACATGATATCATCCGCAAATTGCAGATGAGTTACTTCAATATTTTCATTCCCTACTTTTATTCCTTGAAAGTAATTCTGTCGTTTAGCCTGATCAATCAGTAGGCACCCCCAACAACTATAAGGAATAGAAATGGTGCCATTGGATCACCCTGTTTGAAGCCCCATCAGAAATTCATCTGTTGGGCTCGCATTAGGGATGACTAAAACACAAGATGTTGATTGGCATTCTAGTATCCATCCACAATTGAGGAAGTTATACTAGGAAAAATAATTTTGTCGAAGTTGCTTTAAAACCTTTTGCCCATTATATTTGGAAATCTTCGGTCAACCCTTGATTACAAATAAATATTTTAATTTGAATTGTTAGAGCTATCATTTTTAAAATTGAACCTTTGTAATTTAAATGATAAATCATGATAGAACCCAATAAGCGATATAGCCTAAGTCAAGCGTTCAATCAAAACTTACATACCCATCGAGGTACACAATTTTTTTTTAATTAAAGTCATTTTTTTATGCTTGGTAATCTTTTTTATTGGCCTGCTAAAACATGCACTAATATGATTTTGAATTATTATGTTGATTTGAAGTATATATATATATATACACTAAGATTTTGAAACTGAGCTCAATATACTGGTCCCAAACTGAGATACAAGTGGTATCAGGCCAATATATCAGGTCGAGTTCAAGTTCGGGGTTCCACCAAAACAATTTGGATTGAACCAACAGACCCGACAATCCGGGACTCTAGCCTCATGTTTAGGTCTTGGGTCCGCGGGTCCGGGCATGACTAAGGAACCCTACATATTCAAAATTTGGCTTGTTGTAGAGATGTAAAAAGTGAACCGGGGCCCAGACCCGGCACGATGGGCCGCCAATGGGCGGCGGGCCGCCTATCTTGAACGGACCGTGCCCGGGTCGCGAAAACACGACCCAAAGGCATGGTTGGTCCGAAGTTTTCTGGACCATCCAAGAGCGCCCGACGCGTCACCCGGCCGGGCCCTTTTTATTAAAAAATGGAAAATGGCGCCGGAACCCAGCGGGCGGCCCGTGGGAATATTGGTTGAATTTTAAAAAACAAAATTAAAAAAAAAATGATTTTTTTCCGGCAGAAGCCCGGAGGGCCACCCGCCGGGCGGCCAGGGAGGACCCGCCAGAAAAGCCATTTTCCCGAAGGGTCGCGTAGGGAATCGAGGGATTTCAAAAAAAATAAAAAAAATTGAACGTGGTGGCCCGCCATGCGCCCGCGGGGGGGACGGCAGGTCGACCC
>JAOWBN010192868.1:0-15528 GCA_028565015.1 Pinguicula moranensis
TCTTCGATCCTGGGGCTTCTGCATTTTTACTCAAACAGCTATCTTCAAGCATAGAATTAGCAGAACAAGGGGGTTCTTGGTCTGATCTTCCTTCCCCCGCACCGTCACAATACTCAACTGTTTCGACAATTTTCGCCTCCTCCGCGTCCGCCACTGCAGTAAAAGTCTCCGGTAACTGAATGGTTTTACCAAAAAGTTTTATCCTTGGATCTTTTCCTTCTGACATTTTATCCTCTCTCTTCTCTCCCTCCCCTCCCCTCACCACATATATGAAAACACAGACAGATGAAGAGGTAAAGAAGCAATCTTGACAACAACAAAAACCACCCTTCTGCTCCTGGGTTGGGAAAATCTGTGTTAATAGGTGAATCTGACACTTATTGAGTGTGCAATGCAATGCAATGCAAGTGCGTATTCTTTTTCCTTTTTTGAGGGTTCTGTTTGTGTTGTATTGTGTGGCCTTCGATCTTCAATGGTGTTTTTGGGACCACGTGTAAGTAGATGGAATTTAGGGTTTAGGTTCCACGTCAGCCAAGAAAGCCCATTCTGAGCCACAAGGTTTGTGTGTGGCTTTTCTGTTTGGCTTTTTTGATTCTTGTGCCCACAACTTTTTTAACATTTTCATTTCTGCGACTTTCTGCGTTTCTTTTCCATCCTGTGAAAGACAACAACGAGATGTTAGAAAAGATGGCTCACTCCAAAATTAATTTTCTACTCATTACTATCTATAGTCATTTAGCAATTTCGGGATTAATGTAAATTAATAAAATTATTATCCACGTCAATGATATTTTATTTATCATTTTCGATATCAACGATTTCAAAATTAACGTTCATATCGTCAATGATCTGTTTTTAGGCCCTGTTTTGCGCGCCGCCTTCTTCTTCTTCTCCTTCTTCTTCGCAAATCGATGTGATTATAAGCCAATTATAATTTTAAGGACCCTGCGCAAAATACCCCCTAGTCCATACTAACCCCACTCATCTCCTTTTATAAATCACAACGCCCTAAAACCCTCTTCCCATTCTCATTCAACAGGTACATCATAAAGATTTCGTCCCCTACCAAGTAGTCTAGTGGTTGATCGGGCCCGGCACACATGGCTTGCCTCGTGAGGTCGGGAGTTCGAGTCCCACTGGTCGCTACTTGCAGGGACATTCTGGATTAGTCGGAGGGTCCCAGTGGGGCCCGAAGGATACCGAAGTGGGGCTCCATCGGAGGTGGAGTGTCAGAGGTTCCGGGAGATCCGCTACCTTACGCGCTGGGGCGTCTGATTACCTACCAAAAAAAAGAACCATTTCAAAAAAATTAATAAAAGTGGAGGCTACCTCATCTTTATGGGGAAGCATATACACCTAGGTCATATAGGTACAACCTTCTACAAAGAGAACAAACTAGCGAATGACGGGTGGCCTAAGCACCTATGCCATAACCATATTTGTTGCATATTGTTTGGAGACTGGATCCATTAGAAAAGGCACATCCCTCACTGAATTAGTCCACATAGTACAACCCCTCTCGTCTAGTATCGTGCCCAATAATCTCGTTCGTGGTCAAGTCCTGAACAAAACAAAAATTAGGGCAGGCCAACACCATACAATTCAAGTAAGAAGTTGCTTGGCTAACGGACAATAACTTATGAGATAACAAAGGTGCAAGTAATAGAGAATGTTCATGGAGATCATCGCTGTCCTAGCGCCAATGACGGTTAGGGGTGGTCAATTGGGAAATACTGATCGGTATTCCCAAATATTGAATCGATTAAGATCAGGAACGATTCCTTATCCGAATACCAAATTACCGAACATGTTTGGTATGTACGATAATTCGATTTTCGATATTGATTCAATATTTTACCGAAAAATAGATCAATTTTTTGTTTAATTTATTTTTAAAAAAATGGCAATATTTTGTCTGTATTTGTTTTGGGTATGCCAAATTCATTGATAAATATGTACAAAAATTACAAAGAAAGTAAAAAGAAAAGCTATGCCAAACTCTTGCTTATTTGAAAGCTATGCACCTATTCAGTTTGGAAACTAAGATCATGATCATCTTCTCATACTCCCTATCATGTATAGCTAAGGGTGATCTAGTACACGGTTCACCTAGCGTCATAGAAGATCACGAAGTTTCTCAGCATTCAGATCCTCGCCGTCCTTCGCTCTTCACCGAATCCTAATGTCCTTACTGTCAACTTATCAATTTTTCGGAGATATTGGTACACAACTCGATTAGGTTCGGTGAGATATCCCTGTAATGAATTGTAATCCGATCAGACACAAATCTGAGAACCATCCCTCCTCAAGCACATAGCCAGCAACTAGCATCAAGTATTCATTGAGCAACGAATTCTGATATGATCTTGCCCCACAGTAGAACCAGTATACTAGTGGATGGACAATGCTTGTTGACTATGCTGATTAAGAGCAAATGCAGGTTCACCTCCAGAATCTCACGGAGAGTATCATATATACCCTGCCCCTAACTTAGTGTGTCAGCCAAGAAGACTGAACCAATCTTGTACTGCTTCCATAAACAATCTCTGCCACCTTAACTAGTCTCATTCAAAGTCTGGTATACTTGATTAAGAGAGCCATCTACTTCTTCTAGCCTTCACTTGAATCTTATATACTTGATCTTCATAGTTTGAACAATGGGACTGTGCAGTTTGAGATCTCTGCTTGATGGCATTTCATGCTAGCCCACGCATTCTCCTAAATGTTGTAGCAACTTGACAATACTTTGATGGTCTGAAGGGCCCACTGACTTGGGACATTCTGCAGATCCCAGGTAGCTTTATGATTTTTTGGCTGAGTATGTGTATCCACTGTGTATTCTGCATCATGACACTTTTATATTCTGGAATAGCAACATATTTTTCCAGTCGTGAACACCCCTGGTATGATTGTTACAGGTCCAAAGCATGGATTGCTATATTGTTGTGGTCACCATTAAGTTCAACAGGTGAATATGCTGTGATCTGAGATTACTTACAGTCGCACCTCTTCAGTACCTACCCTGTACCACATTGAAAATCCAAGCAGTAAGGTTGCACCAGATATTCAATATTGTTGAGGTCAACATTGTATCAGCAAGTGGGCATGCTATGATCTTAGATCACTTACAGTCACACCTCTTCAGTACTTACCCCGTACCACATTGAAAATCCAAGCCGCAAGATTGCACCAGTTATTCAAGCAAGAAAAGTTGCATATTGTAAATAGAACAAAGTTGTGCCCTTATATGCATTGTTAATTTTTAAATACCAGACAAGCCTGAGGTTGTATTAACCAGTCTGAAAAACTATAAGGGAAAAGTTTAGATTGTTTCCTTGCTTTTATCCATAGCCAAGACTGCATTTGTACCCCATGTAGCAGCAGATGTTGATGAAGGGTCTCTGCAGAGAAGTGAGCTTTATTTCTGGCTCTCCACAGTATCCATACCAGGGCCAACCAAATGGTATTCCACGCTGGGACACTCACTCCAGGGGGCTGTATGAGAGTACAAAAGTAGGGAGGGTATAGTAGAACCCCCAGCTTCAGCAGCTATAGTTAACCAGCCAGCTATGCCTTTCCAAATATGCACGAAAATGGAATAATCAGTAAATAGGTGAGTGGAAGTTTCATCTTGTGAGTTGCATAAGGGGCATATGATTAGCTGATCTGTAGGAATTATCCCTCTCATCTGCAAGGAATACTTAGTAGAGACAACATTTTGAATCAAGAGCCAAGCAAATATACAAACGTTTTTAGGTGCAAGACTATGCCATATGAGATTGATAAGTGCAGTGTGTGAAGTTGGATACACCTGTTGATAATCTGCTGAGATCAGTTTGTAGGCATCTTTAACATTGTATTTTCCATCCTTGTTGCAACTAAAAAGATATTTGTCTTTTGAAAGAAGCTGAGGTGAGATGTTCTGTATGCTTCCTTTAAGAATGTTGAAATCATAAATGTCTACTGCAAGGAGCTACCTCCTCCACCTCCAATTCCATGTCCAAACTCTATTAATCCATTTACCAGCATTAGCTACACAAATATCTTTGAAGAGTTCATTCCTATACAAGCGAGGAAAGCTACCTACCAAAGTGGTATTATTATTCTGCATCAGCCACTTGTCTTGCCAAAATCGGATGTGCTCCCCATTTCCTAGATGCAGTTGTACATTATATCTAAACCAGCTACAATTCAGTGCTTCCAGCAGATTTGACCACCATTCAGACGCATATCTCCTCCCTCTTAGCCTTCCTATAACAGGATTGTTTACTGAAGGATGCAGGGCTCTCTGACCAGCGATGAAAAGAGGAGATTTTCCTCCATATTTAGAGCTTAGGATGGTTGTAGCTATAGAAGGTTCATTGTTCAACATCTGTAGTCCCCATTTACCCAACATGGCAGAATTGAAGGAGTGTAGACAACGAGCTCCCAGCCCTCCATAAGCCACACTGGTGCAGATTTTTTGCCATGATGTTAGGCATAGTTTTCTCTTCTCCCTTGAGCTACCCCAAAAGAATCCTCATTGTATTGATGTCAAACGCTTAATGATGCTCTTTGGAGCCTTGAAACAGGAGAAGTAATGTGATGGTAAGGCTGCTAAGACTGCATTCAGAAGGACCAACCTACTACTAGAAGAGAACTGTTTATGCTCCCAAGATGTTAATGTGTTGCTGAATTTGTTTATAAATGGCAGCCATGTACTAGCCTTCTTTATCCGATCCCCTACAGGTAACCCCAAGTATTTGAAAGGAATTGTAGCTGGTTTGCAATTGAGATAGGCGACCATATCACTCAAAACTTCAAACTGCACATTCACCCCTATGAGTTTGCTTTTAGCAAAATTAATTTTCAGCCCTGAGATCAATTCGAAGTTGAGCAAAATAGCTTTGAAATCTTGCACTGATTTCCAATCTACCTGACCAAAGATTAAGGTATCATCTGCAAATTGTAGGTGAGATACAAGCACCTGTTTTCTGCCTATCATCAAACCTGAGAATAGCTGAAGTTCAGTGGCCCTATTAATCATTGCATATAATCCTTCAGCAGCGAGTAAAAAAGGGAAAGGATATAATGGATCTCCTTGTCAGATGCCACAAGAGGGCAAGAGGGGTAGAACTCCTTGGTAGGACTACCATTAATTAAGATTGAGGTTGAGTCAGAATCAAGAAGGTCCTTCAACCACCACTACCAACAGGGGGAACTCCATTTTTGTCATGATCTGAAGCAAGTATTTCCAATTTATTGTATCGAATGCTTTCTCAAAATCAACCTTAAAGATGAGGGCATTCCTTTTTAGTTTTCTAACATCATCTATGACTTCATTTGCTACTACCACGCTGTCTAGAAGTCTTATTCCTTTGATGAAAGTTGACTGAGTAGAACTGATCAGAGGACCAATTACGTGGTTGATTCTGTTTGCCAAGGTTTTAGTGATGATTTTTGGCATAGTGCCAATAAGTGTAATAGGCCTAAAATCCTTAACAAAGAGAGGAGTTGAAGTCTTGGCTAACAGGGCAATATGCGAGGCATTACTGCCTTTGTATAATCGACCGAATCTGTAAAATTCATTCATAAGCAGCATTATGTCTGGCATCAATATAGGAAGAAAATGCTTTATGAAGTTGAAATTAAGGTCATCTGGCCCTGGACTCTTCTGGCCGCTGCAGTTGGCTATAGCATAGAGGACTTCAGACTCATAGAAAGGTTATAGAACGAAGTTTTTACAAGATTGATCAAGAGTTTTTAGCTGAATGGATAGAGTTGGTCTAACCTGAATTTGTTTTTGAATTTTTCTCTAAAGTGATGCAGAAAACACTCCTTGATCTGAATTGGATCCTCCAGCCACACTGAACCATTCTTGATCCCATTAATTCTGTTAAGATCTCTAGATCTCCTAAGACTGTTATGGAAAAAAGTTGAGTTCACACCCCCAGCTACAACCATTGGATTCGAGACTTCTGATAAGCAGAGCTATTCAGAGTCTTTTGGACAATATCCAGCTGAGACTGCAGATCAGCTAGGTGAAGTTGATCAGGAGTTAGGTTATCATCCTCAGCTACTAACTCTATTTCTTTGATGTTTTGCAGAAGGGATTTCCTCTGCTCTAACCAGTTCTGTGGTGTAGAGATATTCCACAGCTTAATGTTTTCTCGGAGAGTCTTGATCTTCTTCATAATCTGATAGCTCATGTATCCTAGTACTGTAGTGTTGCACCAGACATGTGCAACCATAGCTGTGTATCCTTTGTTAGTCACCCAGCTATCCAGAACCTTTAAAGGTTTTGGCCCTCATTTCAATTGTTGAGATGACAAGCTAACTGGAAAGTGATCAGAACCTATTTTGTCCAAGCCTGCCTGTATCCAGTTTTCACCAGCGGCTAGCCACTTGTTGCTTACAAGAAACCTATCTAATCGGCTCATGGCATTTGAAGATTTCAGGTGCCATGTGAACTTCCTGCATACCATATTAAAATTCTGCAGACCCAGACAAGTGATGAAGGAGTTGAAGAGGGTCACTTCCTGTGTAAAATTATGAGCAGACAGTCCTTTTCTTTCCTTCAAGTCCAACAACGCATTAAAGTCCCCCATCACACAACATTTATCTTGCATAAGAGAGAGTAATACATCTGTTAACTGGCTCCATTGTGCTTGCTTTTTATCCAGATCACATGGACCGTAAACATTAATCATATGAGAGATGGTAGCTTCTCCAAACCAATATCCTGAAACCCCCAGAAATCCATCTCCATCAAACAGAGATGATCTGACAAATCTAGTCTTATTCCATATACAGAGCTGGACCCCAGATGATCAATTTGAGCAAGAAAAAACCCAATCAAACACTGAGTCATTCCATAAATAAGAACACAGTTTTTCCTCAATTGTGTTGAGTTTAGTTTCTTGAATACTAAGGAAGTCTATCTTCTCCTTCAGAATTAGCTGCTTAACTTGTTGTTTCCTCTCATGTCCCCCTAATCCTCGAACATTAAGAGTCACAATTTTCATGAGTACCCATTGCATTCAGCCCCTTTAGAGGGTATGGATAACATAGCTGCTTTATGATTGTTTCTAGCCATGCCTTCTAGAAGTATACGGAATTCCCCTGGGTGAGAACCATAAGCCACACCAAGTTGAGCTCCCAGTGCCATAATAGAGTTGATATGAGTATCGGATAGTGGATCAGGTAAATTTATAACCGGTAATGGCGAATTTACAGTAGGCAGAGGGGGGCTAAGTGATGATTGGGCTGCCAGATATCCGAGCCATTCTTCCAAAATGGCTAAGTTGTTAGACCAAGTTGGATCTTCTTCCCTCCTTGTTTGACTCCTAGTTTTAGGTCTACAGCTACTTAGTCTTGGCCTTCCCACTTTCCTTTTAGGACTGGCCACAATGGTTTGAGACAATAGAGGAAAGTCTTTGTAGGAGACAGGAACATCAGTTAAGGTGTCCTCCCCCCATCCTGATGAGAATTTACAATACTCAGCTGGAAATCCTCCACAGTAGCTGATTTCAACTCAACCTCATTAGATATAGAAAATGAGCCTTCATCTCCCAACTTCTCTGTTGCCTTAGTATTTCTAGGAGTGACTAACAACATTTCATCACCTGCAGTCCTGGATGACTGAGCCAGACTGGATTCTTAAGAGTTCATTAAGGAATCTTGTGGTAATTACCTTAGATTTGCCTCCACAGAAGGTAGGTCATTGTTACAGAGGGGTACCAATGCCTAATCTAAAGGGCATGGACTAGATTCCTGATCAGATATTGATGCTTGATCTGCTGGGGGCCGCCAGCAGATCATGCTAGGTTGCCACTGTTGAGGGGGAGACTTTCCTGCGACAAGAGGTTCAGAAGAAATCTTGGATGGGGCAGGGATAGCTACTTCTGAATATCTTTGATGACAGGGGGACATCCTCTGAAGGTCAGCATGATCTTCCTTAGATATAATGGGATCTAAGAAGTCCATAGAATTTTCAAGAGAGAATGCAGCAGAGGACATAGTGTCAGAGTCAGAAGTAGGTAGTAAATCACACTGCCACGGCGATTTTGTTTGGACAGTCTCAACAATGTGCAAAGTGTAAACTATGCCATCAATAGCCACCTTCAAGCATTGGGCAATTTTAGATCCAAGAGGAATCTGGACCACCAAGTAAGCAGCTTCCAAGTCCTGTTTAGAGAGGGTGATGTCAGCAATATTGATTAAGGAACCAAGTTTGTTGCCTATGGCAGACAAATTCTGTTGACTCCATGCCTGAACAGGGAGGCCAAAAACTTGTAACCAACAGATACGACTATTTGCTGGAGGATGGGGGGACCACAGAGATATATCTTTAAGCCAACTTCCCAACCAAGTCTTATCCTGTTGCTCAAGTCCATTGGTTCTTCCTCCCATAGTAACATCGTTCCAGGATTCAAAGAGCCCTCACGCCCAGATAACTTGCTGCTTTTAATCCCCTTTGGAGTTCACACAAATTATCCTTCTACAACAGTGTGGCTACTTAACCACGACCAAGCCAGGAATCAGGTGGCACATTAGAAGTAAATGTTAGTAAATCCTCAGCAATTGGATCAGAGCCAGAAGTTGAAGCTCCTACTGATGAAGGTACGGGTGGCAAAGGTGTCTTTAACTTAGTTAAAGAACTTGATGATTTCACCACATTGTTGGTACGAGAAGCTTTAGGGTACCCGGTTTGCTTGTAAAGGGAAAGATCCAAGCCAAGTATTATTTAACTTGAACAGCATGAGATCTGTATCATCCACATTAGTGAATTCCACAAGCCCAAAGTGAAGCCCTTTAACATTGAGTATGCGAGCGATACAGATGCTGTGAATTTTCCCTTGATGCTTCAAGGCACTCCATAGCCTGTCAGAATCACAGCCTGGAGGGAGATTGGTGAGATAGAAGCAGGTTGTTCCGGGAAGAGGAGTACGTGGATGCGTGATTCAAGGTCCCAGTCTGTCAAAGATCGAGCGTAGATTCTGTTGAATAGGGGGATTATTCCAATGAGGCAGGTCCATCGGTGCTTTCCCAGCTTTAATAGCAGCTCTCTGCATGAGCTTCACCTGGTGAGAGGGAATCAACCATGGATTCATAGCTACACAGAGAGGTTGAACGCAAGACAAGAGTATAGTGGTAACAGGGGAAACAAGGGAAAAGGATGCCAAGAAAATGGTTGTACGCTCCCTGGGCCCGTGAGGCGGCCCCGGGGAGGAGAGGCAGAGTGATGGATAAGGGGTCAAGATGAGAAGGAACAGACGTCGAGGGCGGGGACGGGGGAAGAAGGAGAGCTACATTAGCTAGAAATCGCCATGTACGGAGAGGAAATTGCTACAGTAGCTAAAAATGGTTATCATCATTTTGTCAGTAATTTTAGTTATCATTAATCAAAAAACATGTTTCAAGTGCACAATGATAACAACGACAACAATGTCCAACCGAAAATCCAAGTCCAACCATAACAGTAAAGATGAAAACAACAATAGTTGATAACAATTAAAAAAATTCAACCGAAAATAAGTTCAAAATTACAATATCAATATAACAAATCCAAAAATGAATCAAAGATTTAGAAAGTTTCGAGTTTCAACTACAAGAAGCATATCTTCATCCTAGATATGTAGGTTGTCGATCCGTTCAAGCATGTTTTGTGGATTTGTTTTCGTCTCAGCATAAATAAAATAGCATGTGTATTTAAAGAGTAAACAATTAAGTACAATAAGATGTAAATATATTTAAAATAATTATCACCCGTGTCAAGTTTATAAGTCTCTGAATCCTTTGTTCCAACACAGTGAATGAATATTTCAGTGTGTTCTATCAACCAATTTTGGGAACAAATTGGACCCTCAGCCGTCTTGGGGGCTAACGAACTTCTGAAGACACTAAAAATCTGTCCACCTGTGCTAAAACCGATTTCAAAGGCACGGTTGTGATTGGAATGGCTAGAGTGTCTCGTGTCATTCTAGCAAGCATGAGATACTTGTCTTTGTTCACTTTCCACCATTCTAAAATGGTGTATGAAGTTCTAGGAGGTTCAGGTCCTTCACTAAGGTACTTGTCCAACTCAGTATGTTTGTCGAATTGTGTATTTTGGATTAGATTTACCTATGCATCAGATTCCAGATCATCTCCTGAACTACTTGTCGCCCCCAAGTAGGCCGATAGAAGATCCACCATATAAATAATTGTACTCAACAAAAAGATCTTTTGTCATTTTCCTAGCCAACGTAATGGCTTTGGTACTGTCA
This sequence comes from Pinguicula moranensis, assembly GCA_028565015.1. Classification (NCBI taxonomy): domain Eukaryota; kingdom Viridiplantae; phylum Streptophyta; class Magnoliopsida; order Lamiales; family Lentibulariaceae; genus Pinguicula; species Pinguicula moranensis. The sequence continues at coordinate 10,248 of JAOWBN010192868.1, forward strand.
TTATCGCTCATCATCTTGGGCAACCAAAACTCGAACCATGTAATCTTACACTTAGATTCAAGAATAGTTGAGACAAATAAAAACATATTCATATTCAAAACAAGTAACAATAACTTTCAGTAAGTACCTATGCATACGGAAAAGCAATCAGAACAATTAATAAGGTAAGGTAAGAACAATACCCATTTAGCCTAAGCATCGAGTCATCCTCAGTATTTCTTCTCAATATTTAGCATGCTTACATGTATTCACATTGCCATTCCACTAAAGAACTCATCAGGGATCTTCCTTGAGGTATCTAACTACCTCTTCAGATTGTACAACTCCTGAAAAAAGAGGTGTACCCTAAACTCTAAACCCTAAAACCAACATGTGTGATTGGTAATCTTTTGAAAATCCAACCACTCTCTCGTATAACTGTCATTGTATGTTTATAAAATGTGTTGTCACACACATATAGTTAGTGTTTTGAACTGAAGTCAACGTGTCCGTGGTCAAGCGAACCCTCGAACACAACTCCATCACTTGACCCCTCAACAAACTCAACTCTGATAGATATACCCCCATGCATCCTCAAGCAGCTGTAGACCTAGAAATCATATTGAAACGAGGCTCAAGCAAGCTTACAAACTACCTGAATTCAACGTTTCTACAATCACGAATGGTTGTCCATCCTCAATGATGAACTCTGTAAGCGACCTTCGAACTTTTCTTTCTTAAAATGTATCCAATCTCACATCTCCTTTCACTTTCCCCACAGCAAAGGAAACATCATAAGTCAACTTTGTCTGGAAACGATCCGGTGTAATTTGACCACTTTTTAACTTAACACACTTATGCTCATGTGATCACAAACCAAAAGTCTCGTTCCCCTTACTGTGGCATGGAACATTTTTCCCGCAGTGCTTACACTTGACAACAGGATTCCCCCCTTTAGACATGGTGAGAAGGTCACAGTGTTCCCACACCTTGGACCGCAATTTTACCTTCCTCTTTTTAGGGGAGGACTGGAGAACCCGATTCTAAAAATTCTCCTTTCATGTCATTACCAGAAAGTGTCTATTAGATGTCATCCAAGTCTTGAATGTCAGGAGAAAGAGCGGCTCGTTTTCTTTTTCCACAACGATTCATCTAAATAGAAGCAAAAGAAAAGATTCAGAATTAAAGCAAATATTCAGAATCAAAGCAAATATTCAGAATCATCTAGTGGAATGTAATAATGGATATAAATAAAACTTTATGCGCCCCTACCTATATGAGGGGATAACCAAAGTGATACTCAACCCTTGTTTATATAAGGGGAAAATAAACAACTCTTCTTGGGAGGGAGAATGATGCTCTTAAAAATAGTGCTACTGCATCCCCAAATATGTTATCTGTCAGTTTATAAACAAAAGATACACAAAACAAAAGAAAAATGGCTTGGACCTCATGGGAGGCTCATTTCAAATGAAAGTCAACCAGGAGTAAGCAACAAACTGTGAGGCAAACACAAACAAAAGAAGTAAAACCTCTTCTCCATTGGAACACTAACTGGACCCTGTTCAAGAAACTTATTCTTGTATTTGACTGATTCTAAGGCAATATCAGGGCCCAGGTTAAGTCGAAGAAATAGATACTTCATGCATTTTCAGTTAAGAGTACTTAGTCTAGTAGGTAATATTGTGTGCACTATTAAGAAACTGCAGGACTCCACAAAGGGTAAAGTCAAATACACTAGTTCAACAAATAATATTTGGTAGTCACGAATTCGCAATGGAGAATGGGTTGGGGAAAAGCCAATTGATCACAAAAGATGACACTGTAAGTACAATGAAAAGTAACAAAGACAAGTGTTATGTTTGCTTGAACATTTGCAATATAAGAAAATGAACTTACAGAAGCAACTATTGGAGTTTGAAGGATTTTCTTGTTCTTCAATTTTTCATATATAGATTTCAAAAAATCCTTGACCTGCATAAGATGGTAAAAGAAAACACAATGAAATTTAACAAGAAAACCAAAATATCCAGATCAGTCAATCAACTTCACTTGGTTCTGTTAGAGAAATGGGCATCTAAAATGAGCAGCATGATAGCACTCAACCAAGAAATTTCTTCCTAAGATCAGGCATCTTCGACTTCGGTTCAAGAATCAAGAGGATCGCAAGGCGAGGTCTATACTTCCATGCTCATTGTTCAAATCTGAAATCACCCCTAATTTCATACCGTATCAAACAATGTCATTATTATTTTAAGTGACGCTAATCAATATCATTCAATATAAAAATAAATTTCAAAAAAAAACAAAAATCTGTATTTGATTTTCCCGATTCCCGACCGGCCAAAACCGAACTCGTACCGAACTAATTCTGGATCAAATTTGGGCCCCAATTGATGCAACCCAAGTTGCACCCAAGCCCAATCAAGAGGTCCACGACCCCAAGGATGGAGAGGACGAGCCCATGATGTCCAGTGAAGGTGGAAATGAATTTGAGAAGGCCATGAAGCCCGCCAAACAACATGATCTAATAATTATGTCCAATGGGCCTAGCACAAGGATGAGGCCTAAGAAATTCAAGGAGGGTATGAATGGAAAACTCAAGGAAATGTAGGCCAAAAATATGACATTTGAAATTTTTGGACAGCGGCCCAAAATTGTAAAATGGTCCCCACGGCCCAATAAGGAAGACCCGGACCATTAGGGTTCAATGTCTAGCCCAAGAGGTGAAGTCCATGGCCCAAACCATCTGGAGAAAGACCTAAAAATGTGGAGGAAAGAGAATGAGGAAAGAGGAAGTTGTAAAAAAGGAAAGTTCCTACAATTTAGGGATTTTGTCTCTTTACCTAAGGAAAGATGTTCCCTTGACAACCAACACGCCTTTGTCCATTCAAGAAGCTTCCTTACAAGGCCAATACTCCTAAGGAAGCTACAAGACACGTTTTTAAGCAGAAGGCAATTACCTTGTTGGTAAATAAATAAAGATTCTAGATTAGTTAATTCTTTCCTAGATAAATTTATTTTTTTCCTAGTCTTTATCTACTAGTTTTAGACTTGTATTAGGAGAGTAAAACCGTGGCCTCTCACCTATAAATAAGGGGGGGACGAATTCTTGAGAACACAAGTTTTGCATTGAGTTTTGTGAGATTAGTATTCTCTTTTAGTTTTAAACCTTTCTTCGATTTATCTTTTCTTTTCAAGTTAAGTGGCATCGAGTTTTCATATAATTTATCCTTGATTATTGGTTAGCACAAGTTGCTTTCAGGGGATTATTTGGCGGCATTCTCCGATACAATTTTTGTGACTTCTCGTTGGTTGACAAAAGTTGTCTTCAGGCGAAAGCACAACAAATTCATCCATTTTAAATCTTGTTTTTGAATCTTGAATTGGTGTCGGGTTTTGCCACAAGTTCGACAAGGACTCATATCATTTGGTATCAAAGCCAGGTTTAGGACGTTTTTGCCCTATCAATCAACGTTTAGGTTGCTTAGCTCATTGGTAGCTTCGAGGCCGAAATTTGGTTGATAGTAAATCCTTAATTTTCGATTAGTTTTCTTCTATTTCAAGTTGTAACCTTGTTGGTTATTGAAAAAACAATCCTTCTCAAAAAAGAAAGATATTTTTTGATTTAAAAGCATGAGCAAGAGGATCTGATTCAAAAAAAATAAAGAGAAAAGAAATTCGAAATCCTCAAAATAGCGCTTCATCGAAATTGGTACAACCAGCAAGAGATCTATTCAAGTTCAGTTGTTTTAATTTGTTTGGATTCTTAAAGAGTTTGTCATGAGTTTGAGTTCCTCATACTCAAACCCGAGACCGCCGCCCCTTTTTAGTCCCTGAAAGGATAGTTATTCTTCTATAATTCTCAATCTTGAATCAAGTTCCAGTCCATTCCGGATTGTCGCTTGACTTGAGGAAAAAGTTTGAGTTGAAGTTGGCTAAAACCATACTGAGAATACTTGAGAGGTAAAAGGCAGAGTGGCGAGATCATTAGTGTGAAAAAAGCCAATTTGAGTGATACACGAGATTTTGAATGATCATCTTTGAGTGTATACACATGAGGGAGTGGTGAGTTTATTTAAAACTAACCTTATTCTTTGCAGGTCCAACAAGTCTCAAAGAGACAAAACCATGGCTAGATCACATAATGCTGATGACCCTTATAGAATCCTATTGGATGAGGTACTAAAATTGGAAGCAAGTTATTAGAGAGATTCGAGCAGGATGGATCAACTTGAAAGGCAGATCATGAAGGCATCACCTAAGGCTATAAAGGGACCTCCATGGGAAAATATTTCACCAATGGATGTTCCAAAGAAGGCTAAGCCAGCTAATGTCCCTTCTCAAGGTAATTCTATGCGTTCTAGAATTCATGCTCGTGATATTAGGTGTACCACTTGCCAATGATATGGACACACCTTCATTCAATGTCCAAACTGATGCAACCCAAGTTGAACCCGAACCTACTAATAGCATGGACCAAGAGGATGTGCAACTGGAGCCCGATGGAGAGCCCACGGGTAGTGAGATGGTAACTGAACGGCATAAACCCATAAGTCTTCAAGAAGGCCCAATTACACGCCTAAGAGCCAAGAAATTTAAAAAGGCCTTGAATTTAATGATACAAGGAGTTTGGGCTTGAGAAGAAGGAAATGGACCACAAGGCCCATTTATGCTTAGTGGGCCTAACGGCCCAATTGAAGAAGCCCGGCCCATTACCATGATCCAAGTCATGGTCCAAAATGAAAGTCCAACATAGAAGCTTACATGTGGAGTGAAGGGGGCACGTGGGAGTGAAGGTCTAGGGTGATTTGGTGTAATCAAAGACCAATTCAAAGCCATTAATGAAGAATTTCAAGACAAGAAAAGTTTCTACAATTTAGGGGATTTGTCTCCTTAGCTAAGGAAAGATGTTTCCTACACAACCAACACTCATTTATCCACTCAAGAAGCTTCCTTACAAGACCAAGACTCCCAGGGAAGTCATAAAAGACGTGGCCTAACTTTCCTTCATAGCCTAGGACATGTTTTTTATCCAATTTTTTTTAGCATTAGTTAGTTTCCTAGTTACTTTAAAATTCCCTTATTATTTTTGCACGAATTTTAGGATTATCTATGCCTATATAAAGACCTTAACATCCTTTGTATTAGACACACAAGTTTTGAATTGAATTTGGTGAGATTAGTATTCTATTTTAGTTTTAAACTATTCTTCGACTTATCTTTTCTATTCAAGTTAAGTGGCATCGAGATTTCTTAGAACTTATCCTTGATTCTTGGTTAGCACAAGTTGCTTTCAGGG
>JAOWBN010192879.1:0-15526 GCA_028565015.1 Pinguicula moranensis
CCTATATTATAAATGCAATAAAGGTAGAAAGTTTGTTCCTAGCTAGAAAATTATCTCAAACAGGACTACCCTTTGGCTTGTGACATACTCCCATGTGCTTTGTGTTAATAGTTTGGCAGTGAAAATGAACAAGATCTGGATAAGGTCATATAAACTGAGGGCGAATGTTGCAAATGGACGAAAAACATTTATGCTACCTGTAGAACCTATTCAGAATAAGGTGCTCCCTAGAATAGAGATTAGGCAGGAAGCTAACAGGGGGTGAAAAATCATATAAAGATGCACTATTTCAGGGAAGTAAACAAATATCCGAGATCCACAAATAGGAGGTAGTAGTAGGCAGAAAAGAGGGGTTGAACTTTACAACGAGAAGGCCGGACTCCTGCTTGCTCAAATTCAGTAGTGTAGGGAACCTTGTAGATGAGGTAACGTGGCATAACCGGTAGATTGCACTTAATCGTGGGGATACTTTAATTTGAAGGTCAGTCCAATGGGACTAGGAAAGATGTTGGTATTGGAGGAGGAAGATAGTGATTTGAACAAATTGCTTGAGTTGGACTCACAGTGGATCAAAAAATGGGTGACAGACCTAAAGTTGTGGACAGATCAGCCAACAATAAGTGAACGACTGTGTTGGGTTAAAATCTATGGTCTGGCGTATCATGCCTGGAAAACATAGATATTAGAAAAAAATTAGAGTTGCAGTTGGAAAATTCATAAAGGTAGATGAGGTAACTGAGAGGAAGAGTTACTTGGAAGCAGCTTACAAATCCAAGTGGATTCGATCACAAATGTGAACATGACAATGGTTGTTTGTTAGCATAGATGGACAAGATTACACTTTGAGAGTGATAGGAATGGGAGACAATAAATTTGAAGAAGATATATGGCAAGGTAACTGTTTTAAACCACTTCTGAGGATGAAACTGAAGATGAAGATTGGGAAGGAATTTGGTCAGAAACTGAGAGTGTTAAACAAAACCAGGAGACAGTTGGTAAAGATCTTTATCCAGTGAATAAATCGATGAGTACATCAGCTTCACATAACATGGATGGTGGTCAGGACAATATTAGCAAAATTGACTCAGAGAAGGAGGACACTGAAGTTACTGGACCAAATGTGAGTATGCATGGAAAATTTTGGAAGCCCACAAGGATGAAATGGTGGCCATCAAACTCTACTCAAGGGAAGATAACAATGTGGGATGAAGAGGTGAATGAAGATAAGAAAAACATGGCCAATGAGAACAATGTGGAAATGGTAGCAAAAACTCAGACGAAGGGAAGATCAGAGAATGTACATATAGAGGAAGGAAGAGACCCTAATGAGGAGAGAGGAATCACAAAGGAAAATGGGGAGATTACTTAAAAGGATGATACAAACAGAAATGGGAAATGTGAAGAAAGATAGCCAAAATAGAAGAGCTAGAATGGGGGAGAGCAAATTCATAAAAGGCTGGGAACGTGAATTGATTGACCTTGTAATGGGATGTATGAATGGAGAAAAAAAACTCAGGAAGAACAAGCAGGGAGTCTAAATGCAGAAAAAAGGTAGCACAAAAATGCCTGAATGAAAATATCATTGAAGAGTGGAGTGGTATAATGAACGCAATGAAAGAGGGAGACAAGAAGGTATATCCAAACACCAACAATAAGCAAAAGTTCTCCTCCTCAATGTCTAACAGTGGCATCAAAGCATCAAATGCAAGAAACTTGAGACTAGAGGCTGAGAGTATTATGGAGTTTGAGAAGGTATTAGGACTGCAACATACTCAGAAGACATAATTGGTCACAAATGAAATTCTGAACATAGAAAAGAGAAATATGATACAAATTGACAAAGGGAAGAAAGGAAGGAAAAGATATACAGAGTGGTCAGTAAAGCATATATTAACTTATAATATCAGAGGATTGGGGAGGAAAGGATTTCAAAAAACTATTACTTGTACATAAGGTCGATTTTTTGAGTGTACATGAAACAAAGAAAGAGTCTATACATAAGAGGACATGTGAAAGCATATGGCCAGATAAAAATTTTGACTGGGTGTTTAAGAGTTTACAAGGTGCTTCTGGAGTTCTGTTATGTATTTGGAATGCTGATCAGTTTAAAAGACAAGAACTGTTTGTTGAAGAAGGAATTTTGGGTGTGATTGGGTACTGGGAAGGGGAGCAACAAGTCTCAGCTCATGATGAATACATATGGCCCATCAGAGTTATCAACAAAGAGGAGACAATGAGAATACTTAATTCAAGTGCATACTTGCAAGGAAAGTGATAAGTGTCGTGTAATGGGTGACTTTAATTCAATACTGGATAGAAAGAAGAAAAGAAAAGAAAAGGGAACTCAATAGTTAGCTTTGAGACAAAAAACTGGGGGGATTTAGAGAGTTTACAAATGGGGCTGCACGATCTAAGAATGGAAAGAAGAAAATATACTTAGTACTTGGAAAACCTCTCTCAATGAGTCAATTGGATAGGTTTCTCGTAAATGACAATTGGTTGAAACGAGGCACAAATTGGGTGCAAACAGGCCTTGACGGAAAAAGATTCAGATCACTGTCCAATTAAAATAGGGCTGAGATTACAAAACTGGGGACCTAAGCTCTCAGAGTCATGGACTACTTGCTGAATCACAAGAAATACAATGAGTTGATAATGTACACATGGAAAACTCCTAAATTCAGACGATCTAAATATGTTCAAACTAGTAGAGATTTGCAGAAACAAAGTAAGGATCTCGCACTTACAAATTGTTGATGATACGATGCAACATGAAAAAAAATGTAAAAGCGCTAAAGGCTATCCTACTCAACTTTCTAAGGCATGGGGATTAATTATGAAAAGAGTTATTTGATGGTCCAAACATATCAACCAACACAATAGAGGAAATGACATCATATCAACACTGCCAGTGGGGGGAAATCCCATTCAATTATTTGGGTCTACTAGTAGGCACAAATCCCAGGAGAACTAAAATGTGGAAACCTATCTTGGACAAATTCAATAAAGCCATTGGGGCATAACATCAACCTCTCGGTAGGAGGTAAGGTGGTGCTTATTAATGTTGTACTATATGCCCTACTGTTTTACTACTTTACATATTTCCTAACACCTAAAACCAACATACATATAAGGGTGAATAACGGTAATATAGATAATGGATTGGCCTTATCCGTTACCATTATCGCTAAGATAATGGATGGAGGTGGCGGATCTGTTATCGCTAACGCCATTCGCTATTCCATTACCACTATTCTGTTACCTTAGGGTAATGATAACAGAATTAATGGTAACGAAAATTCGCTACTTTGTCTTCATACAATATATTGAGGAAATAGCGAAAATCCGTTACTGCTACTTAAAAATGGTCAACCGTTATATTAATATATTCTAAAATCCTAACCGTTATCGTTACCACCATACCTGGTAGCGGTAGCGGTAATGGTAACAGATTTTCGCCTATTCTGCTACCCATTATCCACCTCTACATACATATACTAAAGAACATCAAAAGAACATTCTTTTGGAGGGAATCGTTGATCACAAAAAAATATGTTGAATATAGTGGGATAAGATATGTCTACCAGTTCATCAAAGAGGATTAGGAATTAAAAATTTGAAGGCTTTTAACAAACCCTCCCTAACAAGGCTTTCCTTGTTAGAGGTAGGGTAGTAGAATATTAGAGGGGAAATAGGAACTTTGGAAGGAGGTACTTAGATCAAGATATGGAGTGAAGGGAATCCTTAGGATTGAGGGAATTGGGAAATAACAATGAAGGGGGGAGAAGTGAGAGGGGACAGAGGGAGGGGGTGGAACAAAGTATCTAAAACATGGGAAAACCTACCAAAAAAAAATTTAGCTGGAGAGTGGTTTAGTAGCACTACTACACTGAGACTTGGGAATGGAGAAAAAAAATAATTTTGGGGAGATAAGTGGATGGGAGGCAATGCACTGGTAGAGAGCTATAGAAGACTATATAGGCTAGATAAAATAGTGAGGGTACGGTAGTAAGCCATGGGGAAAGGATGGAAGGAAGGTGGGAATGGAAATGGGATTGGAGGTGAGAGCTGAATGACAGAGAAAAGGGAGAACTTGATGTACTAACCTTGTCCTTAAATGAGAAATACAGCAATTGATGAATACTTCATGTCTAGCAGCAGAACAGATGGCCAATACACAGTCAAGGAGGCATATGGCAAACTCACACAAGAAGAACAACACACCTACAGTGAATAAGAAAGGAACCGGCTACAAGTAATCCGGAATAGATATACTCCCAAGAAGGTATCTATCTTTGGATGGAGTCTGTTGCAAAATAGATTGCCAACCAAACACAACCTATAAAGAAAAGGAATCTTAGGAGCTAAACAAACCATATACTTTACACTATGCAAAGAGGGAACAAATGATGAACAATACATTTTCATGAATGCAAACAGAGTGTAGAGCTTTGGACAGAGATCAAATGGTGACTGCAGATGACAACGAACACACATATACCACCAACTTTTGTCCAGTTTTTTCACACGATACAAATAGGAGCTTGCAAGGACAAATGGAAGACAATCTGGTCAATAACAAACTGGCTAAATGGGCACACAAGGAATCAGATGCATTTCAATAATGCAAAATTCAGCACAGAGGAACTTCAGTACAAGATCCAGGAACAATGCTAGAAATAGATCAGAAATTCAAGATTGGAGAGGGAATTTGGTTTTGGATACTCGTTTAAAAACTGGGTAACAAATCCCATTGCATGCATCATCTAATGTAAATTACTTTGTGCATGGAGCAGCTTGTATGTAGATTATAAATATTATCATTAATGAGAATTTTGCTTATAAAAAAAATGTGAAGAAGTCGTTTTTATAATAATTAGAAAAAAATTGGAAAAATTAAATTTCAATAATTAGGTGTTTATATTATTTTTAATAGCATGACATTCATTATAAAATAATAGAGTTCTCTTATGAAAAATATACTTGTAATTTTCACATAATATTAGAGAATTAAGATTCAAAAAGATTGAAATAGGAATTATTAGTAAAACATAATTAAAATGGTTTTCAAAATGAGTTAGGCCAAATGGATAAATGGTAAATGGGGTATCCAAAAAATAAAGTTAAAAATTAAATTAATGGTTGATAAATTAGTTGAGATAATCTTTTATTTAAGAAAGTTTTTTTTGGGTTTTGGGCTTTTGTTTGCCTTTCAAATTTGATATTAGTTATTATTTGTCCCACTCCCAATGTTTGTCCAACACAATGGCAGATCTATGCTTGAGCGGGCCCAGGTTCTAGCCCAAAGTCAATTTTGGGCTAAGCCCAATCCACCATTCCACTGCCTGCACGTTGGAAGGCCAGGTCGTTGAGTATATTCCCGAGTTAAGAAAGGCAGAGAGTCACTGGGGCGTGGATCTCAGTTTTCGGGGAAAACCATGGCAGAAGATTTGGTTTTGGATACTGCGATCAGAGACTGGGGTTTGATACCATTTTCAGCGGTGATGGTCATTGAGTTTAATTTAGGGTTGTTTTTGGTGGTATTTTACTAGATTTTTTTGGTTTCTTTTTTAGGCAGGTGATCATTAGGGCGCCGCGAAATCTAAGAGCTGCCGCGAGCTTCATCCCGGCCAAGTCGTTTCGTGTTCGCAGATTTTACTACTGTAATGAGGTGAGAGTTTAGTGAGTTTTCAACTTATGTGCCATGGATAGTTCTCTTAGGTTGTATTAAATGTTAAAATTGATGCTTTCTTTATAATGGGATTTGATAGAAATGTCTTGAAGTATTGTTGTAGAACTGTATCACCCCTAATAGTCCTAGTTATCAGTATGAATCAACCAGTGAGCAAAAGTGCAACTAATTATGGAATTTTGTTAAGAACTGTTTCCTTGGCACAATTGATAGTGGATTTAAGCTTAATATGCAACCGATATAACAGATTGTTACCATTGATTTTTGGCATGAGGAGAACGATTTGTTTGAGATTATAGGAAAATGGGCTGCTATATGTGCCTAACGGCCAAGCTCAGAATGCATAGGCACAAATGTTTTCTGCTCCAAACATGGTGATGGATATGATGAAGAAAAATCTATCAATGATCATTCCACAGGTACGTTTGCTGCAAACTTTGTATTTTTTTCAGTGAAGAATGCTTCTTAATAAGTTTTCCTATTCTCCTGCAGACACTTACTTTCGCATGGGTCAACTTTTTCTTCTCTGGATTTGTTGCAGGTTCGTGCTTTTCTTTCATCTGTTGTAATGTCCTATCGTCAAGGTTTTGGTTACATCTACTTCAATGCTGAACTCAATCTTTCTTTTTCTCATTTCCTCTGTCATATTTGTCCTCTGTCATATTTGTATCCAAGAGAGAAGTTAAACTTCTTCAACTCCTTACTCCTTTGGATCAAAGAGAGAAGTTTAAATAATTTGACATTGATCGTATTTGTAGTCTTGCTGAAGAGTTTTATCTAGATGGTTTTGGTCAACAAGAATTACACTATTTGAGAACTCAACTGCAACATTACAAGTTTGATGTACTTTCTCATGACAGGTTTCAGGATTTGTCAAATGTTTCTGAGTTGTGTCGAAGATTGACTGAGACAAACAAGGCACAAGACTACCATTTGATTGACAGACTGATCTGACTTATTTTGACACTTCTAGTTACTACTGCAACAACAGAGCGTGCATTTTCAGCTATGAAGCGTGTCAAGAGTGTTATTCGCAATAGAATGGAAAGTCAATATCTTTCAGATTCGATGGTTGTTTATATTGAACGAGAATTATCTCTAGACATTGATTCGAATTCTGTTATCGATGAATTTTACAGTAAAAGTGGTCGCTAGGAGCGATATATTTAGATATTTTTATTGTTTAATTACTTAAATTTTGTTAATTATTTTAATTGAATGTTATTTTTAAATTATATGAAATGTTTTTTTTTAAAATTTTTTAATATTTAAATAAATTTTTTTTATTTTCGAGTAGAAAAAAATAGCGATAATTTTTTTTTTTATTATATTTTAGCCCACTTTAATTTTTAGGGCTAGTTCCGCCCTTGACGCTGCCTCTCCTAATTTCCTAGAATTGGGCTTCTTGTTAGACACTCTGATCACTGGGTCTTGATATCATTTGGCCACAGCAGAAAAGCTTAATCACAAGTACTTCTTAATACATCAGTGAAATGCAGATATATATACAGAGTGGAACTAAACGAGTGTGTGTCCATACAAACACTATTTATAACCTCAATGACAATCAGAGTATATAGAGAGAGATACGTGTATAAAACTATTTTCTCCATACAAGACCATCATATCATTCTTTGAGAAGCCATCAACCTTTAGTCTTTGCACTTCGTTTCTTAGTGCTATGAGCTGAAATTTAGGAAAAACTGAGGCATGAAGAAGAACAATTAGGTCCAAGAAGTGAAGAATATTTGAAAGTAAGGGAAAAGAAACACGAGACTTGCATCATACCATCTTTGAAGTAAGCTTGCTGCTCCATAGCATGTAACTTGTATTTGAGCTCCTTGTTCTCTGCTGGCAAGCAACTAGTATTCCTCTGAAATAATCGGAAACCACAGATGATACCTTTTCCTTTTGTGAGATTCTACAGATCTCGCGCGCTTTTCCTATCATCTCATAGAGGTGTCCTATGCTTTCTGGATTTGTGTCAAGTGGTGTATTGTTCCATCCAACTGCTTCGGACATCTCCACTGGGTTGACTGCATTATAAGCTTTTCCTTTGCTCCTCTGTTGTCTTTCTCAAGGTTTCCTGTTAGTTTGTAGCAGTTTTATATCAAGTGTCCACCTCTACCTAGTGAGCACAATCTGGATAACCCTTCAGTTTGAAGCAAACGTCAATTGTGTGTCCTAATTTGTCACAGTGATTACTGTGCAGATGGCTCTTCTCTATCTTTTGTGTTCTGCTTCTTTGATTAGCGTTGTTGTCTGGTTTCCAGCTTCCTCCTTTCGCCAACAACACTTTATTCATACCATCCAAACCAACACCAAGATTTATGCTCACTTGTCTATGTTTCTCAACTGTCCACCATGTTGTAAATCTTGTCAATTTGCGGCAAGTGATCCAAGTACATGATCTGAATGCATTCTTGTCATATGTTTCATTCAATCCCATAAGGAATTCCATGATTCTATCATCATTTTCTCTTTGTTTCAACAGACGTCCTACATCTCCAGTAATGTAAGGCATTGGCATTAGCTGATCATATTGATCTCATATTTGTTTCAACTTCCCATAGTGCTTACATATACTAGCATTCCCTTGACTCATCAAGGCTACACTTCTCTTCAACTCAAATGGGTGTGGCAAACTAGCTGTCCCAAAATGATGCTCCAAATCCTCCCATAATATTCTTGCATCATGGATAAACATGAAAGTTTTAATTAAATATGGAATCATACACCCTTTAATCCATGAGCAAACAAGACTGTTGGCCCGTTTCCATTTGAGAAATAACGGTGAATTTTCTGTTGGTTTCGTTAAACTTCCATCAATAAAACCTATTTTCAACTTTGCTTCGAGCGCAAACACCACTGCGCTTTTCCATATCAAAAAATTGTTTCATTTAACATAATACTCACCAACTGAGTACCTGGGCTGTTTGACCCATGTACTTGCAGTTTTTCTTCGACGAGTGCTTCCATTTCCTTTCTACAATGTTCCTATTCAAAGAACTTCTCTGCTTCAGTCATTTTGTAGAAAAATTTCTTCGAGTCCTAGTTTATTTAATTGCTCGATTGATTGTTGGAAATTTGTGTCCTTAGAATCAGTTCTTCTCTGATACCATTTGAAGTTAGTGGATTGCTGAATCGTAGAATGTAAAACAACAAATGACTATTGTTTTTCAGGAAGAAGAGTCTGAGGTTTTCAGGAGCAGAAATTTGCCCCCTTTCTTTTTTGGTATTTTTCATATATAAAAAACTGAAGTACAAAGGGAATGAAATGTCTTCTGTACAAGTCGGTATAAAGAATGAAAGAACACGACTCTTCTGAACATGGTATAAAGAATGGCATATGCGATTACCATTCAAGCAATATCTAGAGGTCATATTATTATTCAATAATCAAGTTAATGGACTCAAGTAAACCTTTTAGCTCTCTTGGCATCATGCAAGGCAAGCTTTGTAACTCTCTCAACAGCTACCGCCTTTTCCCCAATTGAGTCTCCCTCCAACGACGTTGGAATACCCATCAATTGAATTGCCATGTGTTAGGATTTGATGTGCCGGATCTTATAGGCTATACACTAAGTAAGTTAGTTAGCAAATAATCAATGAATATATGTGCAGAATGTAAAGAAAACAGTAATGGACAAGATATAATGCCCGTGGTTTGGGAGAGTTAATCTCCGTACTCCACGTTGAGATCCGGAATCGGTAGCCCTTGTGGCCTTTATTCGATTCAATGAATTTCCTTAGCTACTATTACAAGTGATACAATGTAGTACATAAATTTGGGCAAAAAACATTTGCCCTAAATAATAGAATCAAAGCTAATCTACCAAATTGAGAAAGATATAGTAGCAGATCTGCAAGTATAGACTTGAGATCCGAGACTATGTCCTTGTTGAGATGATGTATGGATGATGCAGTTTCAAAGATGGATTTGACGAGTTTGAAGAAAGAAAAACAGTTCCAGTCACAAAAGTTGCAATTTTGAGTAAAAAAATCAGAGAATCATTTTGAAAAACAGTTTTAGATCGAGATCAATTTAGAAATGATAAACTCAGATGAGTTTGTTGAGTTTTGAAGAATCCAATCAACTTTAAGTTGAATGGATTCTCAGTAAAACTCTAGAGAATCAAGTGAAGATGAAGCAAAAACGGAGAGCTTTCTGTTAAGCGCTCGAGAGAGATGAGTGTTAGATCAAGAGATAAGTGAGAGAAATCAAAGTTAAAGAATGAGTTCATGCATTACATTTTCGTCTGGTTATTTGGCTTTTATATTTGTGGAGAAATTAATTATGTCTGTTGATTTTAATGTGATCGGCGGTCGAAATACATGGTCCGTTGAGGTAAAGTTTTGGTCGTTGATTTTGTCAAGACGAGGGAGTGGCTGAGATTTAATTATCTGTGTTAGGCAGAGAGATTTGATGACTGCCGTTGATCGAGAGTGAAGCTGGTCGGTTGGGATTCTTTGTTCTGTTCGAGACAAGATATATAAGGCAAGCCGTGAGATTGGCTGAGAGTTGGATGGCCAAAATCAGTTTGTTCTGCTCGAGGTGCAATTTTGAACTTTAACCGTAGATTTTCCACGTTTTCATTTGACAAACAAGATTCATCCCATCTTTCGAAGCGACAGGCGTACTAAGGACCATAGGATTTGTTCAATGGTTGTGATCAGTTGTTGAAGTCAAAGCAAGTCATGATGTCCGTTGATCTTGGCACCAGTACATGGGCATACCCCAAACATAGGATTCAATTGAATTTCGATGCTTTGGATAAGGATCCGGTGGTCAAATTAAACTGGCTCAATCCTCATTTTGGGTATGAATATAGAATAGTCCACATGGTTAGTCTGGCCCATTTACATATAGGGCTCCAGAATAGTTAGTCAGGCCCAATTTTAATTTTAAGTACAAAAGTTAGAGTCTAATTTATGATATCATATTTGGCGGTAAAGTTTGGAGGTTCAATTTCAACAATCTCCACCTTAATGTTATAAACGCAACCCCAAGGTTTTATGGAGGCTACAAGGAGTAGAGTCCCTCATAGCTTTTATTTGAAACTGCACCAAAGAGTTAGGAAATGCCAAGTATTTGTAAACAAGATAAAAAAAAAACTTATTATGAGATAGGGTTTTGGTTCCAAAATCAGCAGCGTTAAATTCAGTGGCTACTTTCCTAATGTGAACTTGGTTTTCAGCTATCAAGTCCCTAACGAAATGAAATTTGATATCAACATGTTTAGTTCTCTCATGAAATACAGGATTTTTGCTTAGATAAATTGCAGATTGGTTGTCGAATAGAATTATTGGGGTGATATTGCTGGTTTTAGATTCACTCCATAGTCCTTTAAACCAAGTAGCTTCTTTAAAGGCATCCGCTAATGCTATGTATTCGGATTCAGTCGTAGACAATGCGACTACATGTTGTAATTGTAATTTTCAGCTAATAAGATTTTGCCGTAGTTGAAAATTGAAACATGTTGTGGATTTCCTAGTGTCAAGATCTCCTGCAAAATCACTATCTACGTATCCTATTAAGTCTAATTCTTTGTTCTTTCTAAATTTTAATCCTAGACTTTCTGTTCCAATTAGGTATCTAATGGTCCATTTTAGTGCTTTGCCAATGTTCAAAACCTGATTTTGCCATAAAATGACTAAGTACAGAAATAGAGTGTGCAATATTAGGGCGAGTACTCACCACTAAGGACATGAGTGAACCTAGTACATTAGCATATGGAATTTCGTCCATTTTCTTTATCTCAATTATAGAGATTGCAGATTGTTCCTTTGAAAGTTTGAAATGAGTAGCAAAAGGCAAGTTTACAGGTTTTAAATTTTCAAAGAAGAATTTTGAAAATAGTTTCTTTAGGTATGTCATTTGGTGGAGTTTTAAGGTACCTTCATCCTTACTTCTTTCAATTTCTATACCTAATATTTTTTTTGCCTCTCCTAAATCCTTCATTTCGAATTCTTGGTTGAGTTTAAGTTTATCAATTTCAATTTTTGATTTACTTATTATAAGCATGTCACCTACATAAAGTAATAAATAAATGTTAAATGTAGATCGGATAATAGAAAATAAAAGCATGGATCATAACTACTCCGAGAGAAATTTTGATCTATCATAAGTGCATCAAAACGTTTATACCGTTGTCTAGGTAATTTTTTAAGTCCGTAAAGTGATCTTTTGAGTTAGCACACATGGTTGGATCTAAGTTCATCTATGGAACCTAGAGGTTGTTCCATGTAAATAACTTCATCTAGTTCTCCATTTAAGAAAGCATTTATTACATCAAGTTGTTGTAATTCTAAGTCAAAGTTTGCTACAAAAGCTAACATTATCCTATTTTTTTTTTTTATATTTTGCTACAGGAGAAAAAACTTCATTATAGTCTACCCTTTCCTTTTGGGCGAATCCCTTGGCTACAAACCTAACTCTGTAAATTTTTGGGTCAGTTTTTAAAATGCCATCTTTTATCTTAAAAATCCATTTGCAGCCTATGGGTTTTTGGGTCTTAGGTCTTTCCACTAGTTCCAAAGTGCGATTTTTGTTCAATGAGTTAATTTTCTCTTGCATAGCACATTTCCACAAGTCAAATTCTTCACAGTTTATGGTTTTCTCATAAGTTTCAGGTTCGGCTAATACTGACTCTTCACAAACAGGGAAAGCAAAGTCAATTAATTCAGCAAAGTTAGCAAACCTAGCTGGTGGCCTCCTATCCCTAATTCCTTTGTTTTGTGCAATGCAATCTATTTGAGAGATGCTTGTTGAGGGTTCTTGAGATCTTGAAGTTTCAGTTTGGTTTTGCAACATTTTTTCCATTTCTTTTGAGAGTTTCTCAGTGTTTTTATTTTGTTTGATTGATGGTTAAGATCCACCTCATTAGTGGATTTAGTGTTGTTTTCTTCATTATTATTGTTGTACGGTAAGTCCTGTTCATTAAATATAACATACCTACTTATTGTAATTTTCACTCTGGGAACAGAACGGTCCCAAAGTCTATATCCTTTGACTCCTTCCGAGTATCCTAAATAAATGCATTTAGTGGATCTTGGGTCCAATTTTCCGTCCTTGGTGTGTGCATATGCTGCAAAACCAAAAACTTTCAAATGACTTAGGTTTTGCTCTTGTTCAGTCCAGATCTATTCTGGATATTTTAGATCAATTGCTGTGGATGGGATCTATTTACTAAATAAGTAGCTGTATTTAAGGGTTCACCCAAAAATGATTTACTCTGTCCTGAGGTTACTAACAGACACCTAACTCTTTCTAAAAGGGTACAATTCATTCTTTCAGCTACACCATTTTGTTAAGGAATGTGCCTAGTAATTCCATGTTTAAGTTATCAAAAGTTGAGTTGCAAAATTCAAGCCCGTTATCAGTTCATAAGTATTTTATTTTTCGATCAATTTGATTTTCTACTTGTATTTTCCAATCTCTATATTTGTTAAAGCCTTCATCTTTTGATTTGAGCAAAAACGTCCAAACTTTTCTACTAAAATCGTCCACAATAGATAAAAAAAAAATATCTGGCCCCTCCATGGGTAGAAGTTTGTTCGGGCCCCCAAAGGTCAATGTGTAAATATTCAAGTACCATTTTAGATGTATGATTTCATTTGTGAAAGCTATTTCAGTGTCGTGTTACCTAAAATGCATGCTTTGCAAAATTCTACATTACAAAGGGGATTTCGTCCTAGGCATCCTAAGGAATGCAAGGTAATCATTCCTTTAAAACTCATGTGACCTAATCGTAAGTGCCAAATTTGGTTGATTCTGAATTATTTGTGACAAGTGTACATATTTTAGTATTGTTAGTTGGTTTGTAAAATTCCCCATTTAGGAAATAGAGTCGATTTTTACCATTACCTTTTATTACTAGTATTCCATTTTTATATACTGTTTTGACTCCATTTTCTCCACTAAATGAGCATCCTAAATCTTCTAAGGCACCTTAAATCTTCTAAGGCACCTAGAAAAATTAGGTTTCTTTTAAGATTTGGAATATATCTTACTTTTGTTATTGTTATTTTTTTATTTTTTGAGGTTAATAGGGTTAAATTTCTTGTTCCTTACGGTGCATATATTGCGGTTTCCCATATAAACTATACCCTTTATACTTTCATCAAGATCTTTGAACCATTCCTTATGTGGGCACATGTGGTATGTGCATCCATTATCTAATACCCATTCATTTTCTAATGATTCATTTGAGATGGTGAGGGCTTCGCAAAGGTAAGAAGACATAAATAAGACTTCACTATCATATTCATTATTTTTATTTATTGGTGTTGTAATTACATTTGTTTCAGCTAATCTTTTCTCCTTTTGTTTTAACCTATAACAATTTGTAATAATGTGACCAAGTTCCTTACAATACCTACAGTACACTTCTCTTTTTTCATTTAAGTGCCAAGAGTAGACATCTCCATTTTTGCTGTTGATATTTGGTTGGTTGTTGTGACTTGGGGTATAGGTTTTTATTGGATGACTACTTGATTCTGGTTTTGTGTTTACATAAAAAGCAGATGTTGATTTTCTTAATGATTTTATTTCTTATTTTCTATCTTTAAGTCCTGTTATTATAGTTTTTAAATCAGGTACATTTTTGGCATATTTGTGTGCATTTTTTACTATATTATAGTCTTCAGTTACAGAGTTGAGTAGTATCATGGATAGACTATCATCATCTAATTCATGGCTTGTGTCTTTTAAGGTTTGGGTTAATTTAAAAAATTCATCTAAGTTATCTTCTATAGATTTTAGATTATCCATCTTGTAGGAGAAGAGTGAACCTTTAACTTTAACTAGGCTGGGTGCAGTTTTAGATGCATATGTTGAATTTAATTTATTTTAGACAATTAACGCATTCTCTTCTTTAATATCTATTTTCCTAAGCACATTGTCAGCTAAATTAAGAACAAGCAAGTTCTATGCTTCTTCTTCAATCTCTTCTGCATTCTTTTTGGCCTCTTCTGGCCAATCTTTAAGATCTTCTCTTAGTACATAGTGTACTTTATTATGTGATAATAGGGCTTTCATTCTCCTTGACCAACTTGTCAAATCCCGTTTTCCATCGAACATGGTTACCTCTACCCGTGTGTTCATTTTTGTAGATTTAATTAAGAATTATCTAGAGTAATTCAAACTTAAAAAACCTTAAGTTATTGGGGACTTAGGGAGGTATACAAGGTATAATTCCTAAGGCTTTCTACTGTTTGAAAAATATGAGTAAGTACGATTAATTGAATAACCACGTATACTTCGAAAAATACGTAAAGTAGCGAATTTAAGGTAGGAAAGAGAAATGCAGAGTAAAAATTTTAGTTTCTCTTTGAACAGATTACCCAGTTTAACTGAAGGATACGTAAATGAGGCGAATTTAAAGTAGAATAGAAAATGTGAAGTAAATTTTAGTTTCTCTTTGAGCAGATTACCAAATTTAAATGAAGTATGAAGCAAAATTAAAACAGACAGAGAAATGCAAAGTAAATTTTAGTTTCTCTTTGAACAGATTTCCGAGTTTGACAGAATCTTGTGGGATAGAGTTGTACTTGTTCTAGCCTAAAAAATTTGGCTAGAATTTTTTTTTGCTGATCCGAAAGCTGAAGTTCAGGATTTTGAAGCTTTAGGTTAAAGATTAACAGATCCGACAGATTCCACCCTCACCGCACCACTTGTTAGGATTCGATGTGCTTGATCTTATGGGCTATACACTAAGTAAGTTAGTTAGCAAATAATCAACAAAATAATATATGTGCAGAATGTAAAGAAAATAGTAAGGGACAAGATTTAATGCCCGTGGTTCGGGAGAGTTAATCTCCGTACTCCACGTT
>JAOWBN010192890.1:0-15525 GCA_028565015.1 Pinguicula moranensis
TATCAAGAGAGTGGGACAGTGCTTGTAGCTCCTGTTGCTTATTCAGAATTGCTATAACGTCTGAATCAGACATCTGAGAACTGTTTTCTGCCTATAACTCCAGTTCAGTGACTTGTTCCAGCAGGTATTTCCTTTGAGAATGTGAATTTCTAGGTTGTAACATGTTCCATTCTTTAATGTCATTTCTTAGCTCCCTGAGTTTTATCTTCATTCTGTAACTTGCAAATCCATCTAGCTTTATTTCAGAATATAGTTTTTCCACCAGTGCAGAAAAATCAGCGTTTTCCAGCCAACTGTCCAGCATTCTAAATGGTTTGGGGCCCCAATTGATAAGGTTGCAAGACAGAGAAATAGGGCAATGGTCGGAGTCATCTCTAGGGAGACCAGCTTGTGTCCAAGAAGTGTTGTTTCCTAACCAGGTATCATTCAATAAGAATCTGTCAAGCCTGCTCAGGGCTTTAAGAGATTTTAGGTACCAAGTGAATTTTCTTCTAGACATTGGGAGGTCCCGGAGATGTAACGCGTTGACAAAGGACCTGAATGCTTTGATTTCATGTTCTAAGGATCTCTGGGAATTGCCTTTTTTTCAGATGCTTTTAAAACTGCGTTGAAATCACCCATTAGACACCATTTCTCCAAACTTTTACCTGGTGCAATTCACAGATTTGTTTCCACTGAACTCCCTGGCAGCTAAATCATTGGCACCATAAATGTTTAGCATGTTGGAAGTTATAGATCATGAACTCCAGCTGCCTGATATTGAAAGAAAGCCATCTACAAAAGTGAAACTGTGTTTGCTGAAGGCAAAAGTATTCCAAATACATAATAGACCACTTGATGGACCAATAGATCCTTTATAAATCCAATCAAAGTCATCGTTGAACCAAAGAAGTTGACAAAGTTTCCTGTCAACAGTTTCCAATTTAGTCTCTTGCAGGCTAATGAAATCTGGGAGTTCTGATAGTATAAGATGCTTAACTCTTCTCTGCCTACCCCTGCTGCAGAGGCCTCTTACATTGTATGTGATAACTTTCATCTAGAGTTGCAAACATCTGGATTAGAGGGCAACAACAATGCCTCAGGTTTTGTAAACATTAGTGGTTGGGAAGAGATAATCTTCAGCTTCTCCTTTGCTTGTTGAGGGTCCGGTTAAAAAAAGTCCCTTTTTTTCCTACATCCAGTGAATGGTCAGCTTCAGCGTTCAATTGGGCCTTGGATAAACTCAGGCCAAGTGAAGATTTTTGATGTGCAGCAAGGTTACCAATCTAGTATTCAAGTGCATTGATGTCTTTTTCTCTTTGGGAATCATTGTCTTTGCGAGTTTGACTCCTTGTTTTAGGACCATTGCCCAGTCTTTTTTTTATCAGAATCTTCTTAGGAATGACTGCTTCTGAGTGCTTTGAAGCACCTAGCAGGGGGAAATCCTCATTGGAGGAGGACGTGCTGGCTTGCCTTGTAGGTAAAGTATGTGTGGCAAGAGTAGGTGAACTGGAAAGGGCATTGGCTTGGAGCGTCATTTGGGAAGTGATGTCAATAGGCTGGAGGGGGGCTTAATGGTGGGGATTCCACAATTGTGGAATTTGTTAGTGTGTCAGAAGGCTCAACACACTGTGGAATAAAGAATTCTAAACCAGGTAAGGATCCTGCTTGTGGAGGAGAGGCTTCAAGTGCGATTACCAATGGAGGAGAGGTGCAGCATTCTGTGCAAATCGCAGGAGTGATCTCATTCTGGGAATCAATGACAAGGGAGGGAGACACCATAAGAGGAGTAAACTGAGTTTGGGGGTACTGTGTCAGTGGAGGGAAAAGGATTGATAGTGATTTTGGAGATAGGCCACCACTGATTGTTTGGTAGTCCAGGAAGGATCATGGCTGCAGAAACTGTCTTAAGAGGGGAGAGGAATGGATTGCTTAGATTTTGAGGGTGGGGTTCCTGCTAATGGGGAGACTTTCCTGCAGACATTTTCTTCTCGGGAGAAGCAGGTGTCTGTTCCACAAATGAGTTAACTGAAAGTCCAGTTGATGATAACTTCTCAGATAGAATACTAGAGTTGTCATCCTGATTATCAGGAGATGATACATGGCTGTAACCCTAGCAGTCAGTGAATCTCGTTGCACTGATTTCTAAAATATGAAGCTTGACTAATTTGTCATCCACAAGAATGTTGAGGGAGCTTGCCACCGAGGAGTTCAGATAAACAGAAATCAGTAATTGAGCTGCTTCCAGATAGCATTTCTTCAGGGTAACATCATCAATCTTAATAGGTGTTCCTAGTTGAAACCCTATTCTAAGTAGATCATTGTGGTTCCACAGTTGAAGGGGCAAGCCGAATATCTTGATCCAGCATAGCTTCATGGATTGATGTGTCTTAGAAGAATCAGACCAAGGGAGGAGATGTGTTACCCATTGCCCCAACCAAGAAGAATCGGGGGTGATCATATTCATTTATCCATTTCTTCATTTTCCCAAATAAGGATCTTGCCCCCACCCATAGGGCTGATGATGATGTTAAGATATCCTGCCAATTTTATATTTAACTGGAGGTCCCTGCACCCATCAAAATCGATCAAGGTAGCGGTATAACTACGTTGCAACCAAGACAGAGCAGATACTGAAGTTGTGAATTGCAGAAGATTGATGTTTCCCTCATCAATTGGCGGCTCAGCTATGTGTTGAGAAACTTTGCTGGTAGAGGCGCCAGGACATTGTTTCAGAGCGATAGTAGTTGGGATTTCCACCAGCTTAGACCTAAAGATGGGGATAGGGGGGCTTTGTTTCTTCTTTGTGGCGGTTGGCTTAGAAAACTTTGCTACATTGGCATGTAAACGATAGGAGCCGAACCATATGCTATTCAGTTGATACAATCTAGACTCAACTTTTAGGGAATCACTGAATTGGACAAAGCCGAAACGTTACCGTTCCAATCCAATTTACGAGCAACTAACAACTCCTTCACGGGACCTTGTCTGTTGAGGATATTTTTCAAAGTGTCCAAATGACAATCCTAAGGGAAGTTTGAGATGAAGTAGGTTGTATCTTGTTGTTCGAGAACTCTTGGGCCTAATCATTCTTGAACAGAGCGTCTAGAGGGAATCAACGTCTCAGAGTAGCTTAAAGTTTCTTTTTTGGGTAGGACAAGTGTCTTCCCAGCTCGGATAGCGGCTCTTCTGATCCGTTTTTGTTGGTGGGAGGGGATGGACCAGATGTTCATACTGGGGCGAGGAGAATTATACAGCTAAAAGAGGAGATTTGGAAGACTGCAGAGCTAGGAGAAGATTGAGGAGAGAACGGTGATGCAGTTTGAGCTAGGTGAAGAGTGGTGAGGCGTGGTCCGAGATTGGAGGTGGGAGTTACATCGGAAGGGTAGGGTTTACTGTATATTGCGCGGAGGACCTTCCCGGGAGTAAATGGCATCCCCGTGAAGAGAGGAGATTGTATAGAAGATTAGCTCTGACAAGGGCGGAGAGGAACAGGTTGACGGAGAAGAGGGCCGGTGAAGAATCGATGAGAACTATTCATGGTTGGTCGCGTTGTACTGAGAGAAAATCTATCACTACCCTAAACTATAAATTTTCAAATTCATTTCAGTGTTGGCTGAGAGGAAACGCTGTTCCGAAATGTTAGCCACAGGATTCGATACTTAAGTGGATTTGCAAAGAACATAAAGACATTTTTTTGACAACCAATCAATGACTCTGTAGCAATTTTCTCTCTCATGCTCTCGAGAAGAATCCACATCAAACCTTCAGATCTTAGCCTTCACAAAGAAAATAGTGTAGCTCATCTTGAATATCCTACTTCTTTTCTCGTGTTAAAGAATCCCCTTAAGTGGATTTTTGTAAATTGAAACTTCAAGTGTGAGACAAACTTAAGTTGTTGAGCTTAGGTAGAAGCTCGGTTATGGTTGGCTAGCACCCGCAAGCTAGTGTTCAAGCTCGAAGTGAAGCTTGGTGAATGATGGATCTAGCAATCCAAAGCTAGTGGTTGAGCTCATGAAGAAGCTCATTGTAATGGTTTGGATAGCATCCGAAAGCTATTGTCATTTCTCAGGAGTTAAAGAAAGAATTCCAAGAGGGTGGAAGTAGGCACAATTTGCTGAACCACCTAAAACAATTGTGTGTGATATCTTTTATTTGTGCATTTATTATTACCGTATCTAAATTTGCATATTATACTGAGTGTTAACCATGTATTTAGTTTTAGATTGCAAATCCTGAAGTTCAATCCTCCCACAAGCCATTTCTTGTTGGACTGTAAGGGTACATCTATTGCAGTCATGGATTTCTATTAATGTTTGATTTTATATCCAACACATAATATAAACAAATAAGGAAAATGTAAATTTCATTCAATTGAAAATTCAGCTTTCTATTGTTCAATACATGGCTTATAGGGCACCAAGTCTAACAATCTCCTACTTTCCCTTGAGCCTAGAGCAAATGGACCATGTCACGTCATCCTAGACCGCCTAAGTTCTTCTCAAACTTTTTAGGTGGAAGTGTCTTGGTAAATGGGTCAGATTTATTATTCTCAGATTCAATCTTCTCTACATGACGTCTCCTCAGTATCCTATATCTCTGATGAGA
Organism: Pinguicula moranensis; assembly: GCA_028565015.1. Lineage (NCBI taxonomy): Eukaryota > Viridiplantae > Streptophyta > Magnoliopsida > Lamiales > Lentibulariaceae > Pinguicula > Pinguicula moranensis. The sequence continues at coordinate 4,588 of JAOWBN010192890.1, forward strand.
TGATACTTCCTCTCAATAGACTTTGACCTCTTATGGCTTCTTGGTTCCGTGGAGTTGGCAATAGCCCCATACTTTTTACAGTAGAGTGTTAAAGCCTTGTCCACATCTAGAACGACTTCCAGCTCAACCAAGAACTTTCGGAGCCATACAATCATCCTCTTTGGTAACTTTTGAAGTAGTGACATATTCGGCTTCCATGGTGGAGTCAACAATACGACTTTACTTTATGCTCCTCCATACAATGATTCCACCTCCACCCCAAAGGGTGAACATACAACTAGACGTGGATTTCCTAGAATCTTTATCTTCTTGGAAATTAGAGTTAGTGTACATGTGAGGATCATATCTCTACTGGAGTATACTATTATATAATTTGTCATTCTCCTCAAATACTTTAGAATAGTCTTGACCACAATCCAGTATTCTAAGCAAGGATTTGATTGATTCCAACTCACTATGCCTACAACATACCAGATGTCAAGCATAGTACACAACATGGCATACCCAAGGTTTCCCATAACTGAAGCATAGGGCACACATCTCATGTCCTCTTCCTCTTGAGACGTCTTTGGATATTGCTCCTTTAAACTGGGAACTCTATGTCTAGAAGGGAGGTTTTCCCTCTTGTAGTGTTCCATCTTATACTTGGCAACCATTTTGTCTATATAAGATGTTCGAGACATTACTAACATCTTCTTCTTGTGATCCCTAATCATTGGGATCTTTAAAGTGTAACTAGCCTCTCCCAAATCTTTCATTTGGAACGGAAGGCTAGGCATTTCTTTACTATCAATCTTGTTATATTATTTCCAATGAGTAAGATGTCATCTACTTAAAGAATTAAGAAAACTACTACATCACCATCATTTCTCCGGTTCATCATCACTCCGATGAAAACGTACAACTTGATCGTCTTATCAAATCTTTTGTTCCAAGGTCTAGAAGCTTGCTTCAGCCCATGGTTGCAAATTTGTTGCTCATCTCCCTTGGCAATGAACCCTTCTGGTTGGGCCATATATATGGTCTCCTCAAGATGTTCATTCAGAAAAGTAGCCTTTTTTTTGTTATGCCAAAATTCACTATGTGCAAATGTTGAAAAGGAATAAAAATAAGATAAAACAAAGCAACATACACCAAGGAATGTCTGTCACCAAAAACTCCTCTATTGAACTATCTAATGGCTCTTCATCCATGAAGTTTTCTTGCGCTTGTGATGTTCAAGATCCTCCATCTATGCCTCTATCTACAGTCAACACCTGCCTGACTTTCACATATTTTAGTAATGCTCTACAACATTGATCAAAACTTTTAGCTTCACAGGTTGCATCAGATTATGCATTGCTGGTACATGCCTCACATTTAAAGGCATCAACTTATAGGCATGGATGTGCAGGGGGCATGACGGTCAACATATCAATCAAAGAGATTGGTACAGCTCTGCCTACTTACCTTGATCTGATGACTACAGGGGTCATAACTGTCGACATATCAATCAAGGAGATTAGTACACAACTCCACTTACTCGCCTAAGAGCCTTATTCATTGTGTGATTATTGTTAGTCATTCATTTCTAAGCAGTGAAGGTCAGGCAAGATGAAGGGTGTAGTAGCCAATCCGTCATGTTGTAGGGGGATAGCCTCATATTCTTAGTAGCCAATCCGTCAACTGTAGGTTCCTAGAGTGGTTGGTACACAACTCGACATGGATTCCTCTTTTTCATGAGCCTCTTAGCCAAATTTGAGTAATGCAAGACTCTTCTAGCCTAGTCAGTGACCTCACTATTCAGAAACAGTAGGCTCATCTCAGCTGAATGTCATACATACTATAGGCTGCACTATCAAATCTGCTAGTGAATATGGGAATAGACTCTCCTCTTGCCACTCTTAGCCAAAGCCAAGTTGATTTTTGTATTGATTGCATACTATTCTGGACATTTGGTTCCACCCTAGAGAAGTGGTAATTGTTTCTACACGTCCTGATTGTCCATACAATGGCTAACTAGATGGTTATCCAGACATCATTGTTGGTTTCTCTATTTTTACCTTCTTGGAATACCTGAATTGTCGGGGCCTGTGTGTTGTTTAGCAATAAGGGACTATCTTTGACAAGCCAATTATGTATTTTAGACCAGATCTTCATGGTGATCCTGCAGGTTTGGAATAAATGTTCCGTTGTCTCATGTTTGTCCTTGCATAGGATGTAGCTTATAACTTGTCCTTCTTAAGTTACCTTTTTGACCTACAGGTTAACCTTTGTTGGCAGGGCATTTGGCATTAGTTTCCAAGCCAGAATACAGAATTTCTTAGGTACATACCTACTCCAAATGGACTGCATATCCTTAGCCTCTTCTTTTGTGTAAGCTTGGTTTTCATCTACACAAAGCTGTTTGTAGGCCTTTTTCACTGTGAATTCACCAGTGTCTAATCCTTCAAAGTAATATTCATCCGTTATATGTTGTTGAGGTGTTGCATCCTACAAAAAGTAAATGAGATTGGTTAGATCAGATTCTTCATTCCCACGCAGTTGTCTTCTCCAGTTCCAGTGCCAGACCCAAATGCCATTTTCACAAGCTCCTGAGTCTGCCAAGCTTATCTCTTGTTTCTGTGCAATCTTGTATAACATTGGGTATTGCTTTGCTAGGGAGGTGTTTAGGTGCCATTTGTCTAGCCAAAACTGAATCCCTTCTCCACAGCCTACCTTTATCCTTAGTTTTTGTAAGAACCAAGTAGACCTCACAACTTCCTGGAGGTCAGTCCACCATTTTGAGGCATATCTGCTTCAACGCTTCCTTCCTCTCGGTCCCATCTGCTGCGGCAATGGTTTGCTCAGTTCATGGATTTCCCCTATTGAGATCATTCCATGGTTATCATACTTCTATCTTATTACATCAGTTGCTAAGCTCTTCTCTCCTTTGATAAGTCTATCACCCCATTTGCCAAGCATATCCATGTTGAAAGCAGTGATCCTTCTAACTCCTAGTCCACCTCTAACAATTGGAGTGGTTATCTTCTTCCATGACACCCAGCACATCTTCTTTTTGTCCAATGTACTTCCCCAAAAGAAGGACCTTTGGCAGTTGGTTTAGTGTCTTAATGACGAGGCAGGGGCTTTGTAAAATTCAAAATAATGTGATGGCAGAGCATTTAGTACTGAGATAATTAGAACCATCTTCCCTCCCACTGTAATGTGTTTATGATCCCAATTGCCCAGTCTTCGCTCTCCACCACAGGTGTCTAGTTCATGGTCCTTTGTGAGTTGGTCACACTGGCAGTCCCAAATACTTGAAAGGAATGCCTCTAGTTCCACGACCCATGTGTGCTACCATATCTTCCAATGTTGTTTGTGGTACATTGATGCCTATCAACTGGCTTTTGGTGAAGTTGATCCCTTACAGGATTTTATAGTTTTGGAGGATGGCTTTGAAAGTTTTGACAGTGCTCCAATCTTCCTGACCAAAGAAGATAGTGTCATCAGCAAATTGTAAGTGGGAGATCTGCACCTTGTCCTTACCTATGACCATCGATCTAAACAAGTTTAGGTTTACTGCCTTAATGATCATATTGGATAGACCTTGAGCTGCTATTAAAAAGAAAAAAGTGACAAAGGGTCGCCTTGTTTGAGACCTCTTGTTGGGTAGAACTCCTTTGTAGGCTGCCATTTATTAAGAGTGATGTTGAGGCAGATTGCATCAGTTCCTGTACCCACCCTTGACACACTGTAGGAAACTCCATACTGTCCATGCTTCCCATCAGATACTTCTAGTTTAGTGTGCCAAATACCTTTTCAAAGTCCCCTTAAAAGATGATAGCATGTTTCTTCAGTTTTTTATCTCATCCACTACTTCATTCCCTACCAATACTCCATCCAGTAACCTTCTGCCTTTAGTAAAGGCCATTTGATTAGTTGAGATCAGCTCATTCATCACTATGGATATCCTGTTTGCAAGCACCTTTGAGTTGATATTAGGCATTGCACCAATCAATGTTATGGGTCTGGAGTCCTATACAAACAGTGGTTCTTTTGTCTTAGCTATGTGGTCAATGTTGCTCCCTTCTGCCACCTTACAATTTTCGTAAAAATCACTCATCATTAGGCTTATGTCAGTCTTCATAAGTGGTAAGAAATGCTTTATGAATTTAAAATTGAAGCCATCATGCCCTAGGTTTTTACTGCTACCACAACTTTGGATTGCCTCCATAATCTCTGCCTCTGAGAATGGTTGGATTAACTGACTTTTAGAGATGCCCATGAGGTACTTGTATCTCATGTATGCCAACTTTGGTCCATTGTGGGATTTCTCAGTAAATCTGTCTTAAAAGTACAGTCTAAAGCATTCCTTCACCTATTTAGGTTCCTACAACCATGTTGTTCCATCCCACACTCCCATTATTGAATTTTTACTCCTGTTTCTATTGATTTGATTGTGGAAATAGACAGTGTTAGCATTTCCTAGTGTTATCCAGTCACCCATGTTGAGGATGCCTTGTTTAGTTGCTCCCTTAGTTCTTATACTCTGTGGTAATCAACAGGATTGGATTCGTCCAAGCTAGATGTTTCTGCCCTTAGTTCCTATAGTCTTAGTTCTCCTAGTATATCCTTTTTCTTCATGCCTAGATCTCTAGGTGTTGCCTTATTCCATACTATGATGCTTGCTTTTATTGCCTTAAATTTTTCTTTGATCCGATAGCTTGCATAGCCATCAAGTCCACTACTATGCCAAGTGCTTTCCACACTAGTGTGTTATAGTCCTTGTTCTATAGCCATATGTCCAGAACTTTCAATGGATTCAGCCCCCGTTCTTGCTTGTTGTGACTAAGGCTTACAAGCAGTGATCTGAACCATCCCTTTCTAAACCTATTTGCACCAAATCAACCTCTTGTCCCAGCCACATCTTATTCACTAGAAACCTGTCCAGGCGACTCATGGTTTTAAGAGAGGTGAGATACCATATGTATCTTCTCCTTGTCATTCTAGGGTCATGTAATAACAAAATCTCTAAAGCAGTCAATCTCATGTGCATTTGTATGCTGAGAGGTGCCCTTCCATTCTCCTTTGTCCAAGATGGCATTGAAATCCCGCATGAGGCACCATTTTCTCCTCTTTTCCCAATGTGATCTTCTATCAGTTCTCTCCACTGCTCTTGTCTGACAGCCAGGTGATTTGAGCCATAAACATTCACCATGTTTGAGATGTTCTCCTACTTAATCCAAAAGCCAGTCACCCCAAGATATCCCTCTCTATCTAACGTGCTAATTCTGATGAATTTTTTGGTGTTCCAGATGCAAAGCAACCCACCTGACTGTCCTTGTGAACCATTGTGGATCCAGCCAAAATCAAGGTCATACCATAAGTATGTGCCTAGCTTTTTATCAATACTATCCAATTTTGTCTCCTTTATGCTGATGAAATCAACTTTGTGGCTTTGTTTCAAGTGCCTAACCTCCCTCTTTATGCTTGGACTTCCAAAGCCCCTAACACCATGGATGATGATCTTCATGGAGCATCTATCACCTCTGCCATGATTATGTGATCAGGGGTATGTACACCAGCATCTTTCTGGATAATTTGGTTCATCTCAATCAGGATCTCCCTTGTTTGTTCTGGTTGGAACCCATAATATATCCCAAGTTGGCATCCAATAGCAGTCCATTATTTTCCTCCGTGTTATACTCAGAGGTGATCCTCTGTTGATCATCATGCGGTCTAGTAGTTGGCAGATGAGTTAGTTGTCCTAGCCATTTTTCAAGGGTTGCTATGTTTTTTTTCTCTATCTGGATCCAAATCTTTCCTTGTCTGACTTCGTGTCTTTGGCCCTCCCCCTCTTGGTTTGCTTACCATTTTCTTTCTTAGTCGGGAGACATGCTGTTCCGGGTTGTAGCCAGGGGTAGGAAGTCTTCTTCAGTTGGCTTGGCCTCAGCAAAAACCAATGTTGTTTCTTGATATATGGACACTTCTTCAGTTTGCTTGGCCTCAGCAGAAACCAATATTGTTTCCTGATATATGGGCACTTCTTCAGTTGGCATGACCTCAACAGGAACCAATGCTACTTCTTGATCTATAGAGCTATCTTCCAAGTTATACTCTATTTGTTATGCCCCTCCAATTAAACTGTCCAAATCCGTATCCCTCCTCACAAGGATCTTACAGACATCTACATTCGCAATGTGAATCTACTCAAGTACAGTGGACACAACCGTTTCTGATATTAGTTTGTCCAAAAAAGCCCCTTGGACTCATAAAAGCCGCCTTGACGTCCATTTGCCATATTTCATAGCCGAGACATGCAACTATAGACACGAGTATGCGAATGGACTTGAGCATAGCTATCAGGGAAAAAGTCTTTTCATTGTCAAATCTTTCCCTTTGCGTGTAACCCTTGGCAATGACATAGCCTTGAAGGTATCTACTCTCCCATCCGCTCCCTTCTTATTCTTGTAAATCCATTTGCATCCAATAGGAGTCACATCCTTTGAAGGGTCTACTAGAATCCATACTTAGTTAGATTACATAGATTCTATCAATTGGTCCAAAGTTCAACGGATTCTCTCTTTCTTCTTGGTTAACATCATGTGTTTAACCAAGTAGTCCATAGTGTTCAAGCCATCTCACAACCCTTCCACTACGATAAAGAGGTATCTAAATAGGTACAGTTTCCTTTTCTTAATTCTCATAAGGGGGTTGGTTCATGATTGAGCTCGATTTCATCAGACTTAAGCTCTTCAAGTAATATTTTAATTCGAGGCTTATGATCAAGTACAAAGTTGTCCTGCAACTTTGCATTTAGGATTCCTCTTGGATATATCACAAAAAACTTTTGATTGTCTTATATCCATGATTATATTTGACCATTAACTACCCCTATATAGGTTTCAACTCTTGAGAGTCCTATGTACATCTCTATGTACTCCAAAGTTTCTTTGGCTTAATAACTCTTATTCAATGACCATCTAACTTTTAGAACAAGAATCACATTCTTCTAGTCATTAGATTTTTCCCATTCATAATGTAGCTCAATCTTTGTGTGCCAAGATACTTTATTTTGGGTTTATAGCTCATTTGGGCGTGGGATGCTCCTATTAAAGATACAGCAAACAACATTGGGTTTTATGTATTTTTCACACATGAAAATATATTTTAAGACATGAAATATGCTTCAAGAATTTTAAACAATATTTGGATTATGTGCATTCATAATCCAAATATTGTTTAAAATCTCCAGAAACATAAGCAAATGTCAATATCAAAACCCAAAGTAAATGCAACAATGTTTCTCTCAAAAAAATAAGCAATCAACTAAAAACTCCCACTTCAATGCTCAAACCGATCTAATTTTCCCACATTCTACTCTTCTTGATTGATCCTAGGCCATCTTCTTGCCCGTGGAAAGACTATGGTGTTTCCACACTGATAGGAGCAACAAGAGCGGGCCTGATCATATAAAGCCCATACTCATAGATACCTTGGGATACAATTGTGTCGTCTCTCATGATGGTGATTCATTCATTATTGAACCAGACACTATGCCATAGTTCTACCAACTTAGTTACCAAAGTCAGATTTTTGGTGAAGCTCAAAATCAAACAGCAGTCGTTTAATTCTGAGGAATTCTTGTTGGAAAAATTGAGTCTTACATCCCCCATGGCATCACTTCAACTGGCCTTCTATTTCCCAAATATATGCGCCTATATGTTGGTAGAAAACCATTCACTTGTCGTTGAAGGAGAGCCTTTGTCCTCACCACATATATCGACTCCGTCAATTGGGGGTTTCTCTTACACATGCTTAACAAGTTCAGATATACCCAAAGAAAAATGGATGATTTCATAAGGAAATTATCGAAGGCTTTCCACAAATTGAGATTTTGTATTTTGAATTCATAGTGAACTGACCATCCGCTATTGTCATGTTATCCATCATGCACCAATCATCACATAAATGTTCAGTTGCCGTTGAATCAATTATGCAAGGCATTAATCTTTCGTGTGATCCTCGAGTATCCAAGAGTGAATGATCATACAATTGTTTCTTGGACCACCTTTCCTCTTCAACATTTATCATATAAGCTTCCTCAGAGAAGGATTGTTGCTCAGTACGATTACTTTTCATCAGGGGTGAATCGGCAAAGGAGCGTATATCCTTGCCTCGTTTATGAATGCAACACACTGATCAATGACATTGTCAACATGGGACGGATAAGCGAAAGTAGGAGGCATCGCTCCCATGGGTTCATCAGCTTTTGGTAGAGGATCGTAGCAGAGCGTATCAAATTTGAATTTTGATGAAATGGGGATATACATGGCGATGAATTTGAATGAAAAATACGAAATACATGAGCCTCAAACTTAAACATTAAAATAACAAATAAGGTGTGCTCATGAAGATATAATGCATGATACAAGTGCAATCTAATATGAACCATTAATAGATGACTTTAACCTGAACCATGTGTACCGTGGGGTTAGTCAAATGGTCCAATAATCAAACGCATACAATTTCTTATTGATTCAAGTCTCAAATTAACAAATACATCTAGAACATTCTCATCCTTTCGTGATGCATCAATCATCATGATTTTGGTCAAGACTTAGGTAACAATTTAGCCTAGCCCTCATGAGTGTAGCCTACTATTTTAAATCCTAAGACTTCCTCTTGAAACTGTCGCCAAAGGGTTAGTCAAATTAAAAATCCATCTCTAGCTCTTATACTAAACGGAAATCAATCTTGGTATTTCCCTAAGAGGTAAACACCATCCATGAGGGGGCCACCATAGTCAGTGATACGATACCCTCATTCGGGCTCATCGTGTTAACCGTAGTACAAACTATGGGTTAAATTATCTTAAAATCGATCCCACTCATTATTCTACAATGCATCATTTTAAGGATTTAAAACTCTTTTAATTCTCTCTTTTCCCATAGTTAAAATTTCTTGCAAACTTTAAATCTTATGAGAATAATCCAAGGCCTAAGTCTTAGATTCAAATATAACCTTCTTAAGTCCAACTCTTAAACTTAAGTCACATTATGGTGTATAGACCTTGGCTTAGTGTAGAAATCTCTATTTCTAACTATTCATTTTAAGCTACCCATAATAAATTTTTCTTTATTATTAACATTAAATAAATGAATTTTAAGTCCAACCTAAATCCATTATGAGCCAAGGTATGCATTTCATCATTCATCTATAGTTTATCCTAAATTAACTAAATGTATGCACGTGAAATGCATGCATACGAGCATGAGCTAGTGGGTTTCCTATTTCTATATGACGTGTAATCACATATTCACAATCCAATATCACATAATGGAAGCAAGTATATATGGTGAGGATGTATGATGGGTTCCCCTAGGTAAAGCCCCCAGATACAGAAGGAAAAATCTAGTTTGTTTCAATTAATAGTTCTTCTGCGGCTTTTTTTGGAAATCTCTCTATTATTCTCGGGCTCAATCTTCATGAAACGACCCAATGAAGGAAAATTAGGTTAGCGATGACCTAACAGACAAAGTGTGTCTACAGCGGTCATCCAGCTCAGCAATCATGCGATCGCACGTGCATTCACCTGGCGTTGTGCGGCTGAGGTCGCACGCTACTGCACACTGCAAACACTACGCGGACGCCCATCACCAGCAAGGGAAATAGTCTCATGTTTTGCGCACTGGTGCATGTCCAGAGCTTGCATGGGCGAGGTCGCCTGGCTGTCATTCGCCTTGGTGCTACAACAAGTATGGGCAGGGGGCATCCTCCCCTTTATGGTCTGGTCCTCTGTTCCGCATCAATATCGAACTCCACTAATTACAATAATTTTGAAATACAAGAAATGCGAGAAATTGAAACTGTACAATAAATTTTCCAAGTCCCACGTACGAGCTCATAATCAAACTACTTTGACTGAAAGTAAAACCTAAGGAACCAACTAAATTATAGTCGCATCCCGGAAAGCCAAAATACAATATTAATGAAAATAAATCACATATAATCATAAGAGAAATTAGCCAACTAGCATGTACATTAATTTCAAGTAATGCATGCATAGCACCAAAGTTAATCTAGCTTTGATACCACTTGTTGGTTTTGGTGTAGGGTAGATAATAATCATATTAAAATCTAAATCACCTAATTAGACCCAAGGATGTAATCCTAAGTGCGGAAGAAGCCTAAGCCTGTCATAGGTCTAACTTATGAGGATCTTGGTGCCACATGCATTAACTTTGATAATTTAAATAGAACATGCTCGTCATATAAACATGTGAATAAACCAATTCTCATATGCAACATATAAATTCTACATGCACAAGATAATGAATAATTAAAGGTAATAATCAAATTGTAGACAAGCAATCCTTGCAAGAATTCGCCTTCTTCTCGTTAACTTCAAAACCACCAAGATTTCCGAGTTATATTTAGAAACTATACTCCAAGATAGTTGATTTTTCTTGTATTCCCAAATGAATATATAAGACATGGCCCAAGACTTTCTCTTAGGTAATCTAATCCCGTTACATGAGCAAAAATCTAAAGAAACAAGAAAAACTCTCCTTTTCTCTCAACCAAATTTTCGACCACCCCCTAGATTTGATGTATTTCAAAAATCTACTTTTGTATAGTCAAAGACTTATGTTGTTGCTATGGTATTCAATTGTATTTATAATGAGGCATTAGGTTAAGATATCAATCAATTGTTCCCCGAGTAGGACTCGACTAATTAGGGTAATAAAATTCTTAACCATGGGGGAACCTTTAATTAAATCTCATTTAATTAATTTTGATTGGGCCCATAATTAAATCTCATTTAATTAAGCCCAGTGAAACATTAATTGTAATCCCAGTTATAATTTCATGGACTCTTTAATTAACAACTTAGGCCCTGTTTTGCGCAGCCTTCTTAAAATTATAATCTTCTTAAAATCACCTTTCCCGCCAAAAATAACTCTTCATTTT
>JAOWBN010192900.1:0-15523 GCA_028565015.1 Pinguicula moranensis
CTTTCCTTACATCCTTGAACACGAATTGAACATGTTTTGGGTCCGATTTCAACTTTGGTTCGAAGTTGAAAATCTTCAAAATTTTAGAAATCGGCCCGGGTGATCCAACACTAACAGTATGTAAAAAAATGTCTTTCTAAATACTCTTAGTTAAGATGTTTATATGACACAACCTCGAGGTTATGTTGATCCTAGCTTCCTGATACTGTATGTTGCCTGAAGAAAGGATTGTACGGTCTTAAACAATCCCCTCGAGCTTGGTTTTCTCAATTCAGTTTTGTCCTTTTGAGCATTGATTTTATCTGAAGTCAAGCTTACACCTATTATTTGTCTTTTTTCGGCAAGCGGACATCATCCATCTTTTGCTCTATGTTTATGATATAACTATCATAGGTAACAACACCACTTTGATTCATAACTTCATGAGCAAACTTCACTATGAGTTTGCAGCAAAAGCTCTAGGGCCTTTAAATTATTTTCTTAGTCTGGAGGCTACCACTACTTTTGATTATCTTTCTATGAGTTAATTGAAGTATGTACATGATATTTTTACTCGTGCTCAACTTCTTAACTTCAAGCCAGTTCATACTCCAATGTCAACATCTCATCCGGGAGGGTTCTGCTTTTCCGTATCCGTTTCTCTATCATCTTCTTGTTAGGGTTCTACAATATCTCACTATTACTCAACCAGATCTCTCTTTTGCTGTTAATTATGTCAGTCAAAACATGCATGCACAAAATGAAGATTATTTCTTAGATGTCAAACGGATTCTTCATTATGTTAAAAGCATTCTTCACATTGGTATTCAGTTTCGGAGATCTATCACACTTGGTACTCTCACACTCGGTGCTCTCATTGCCTATTCGGATGTTGATTGGGCGGGCAGGTTGCTCTAGTACTTAGCACTCTACCTCCGGATATTCTATCTATCCTTGCACCAACATGGTTTCTTAGATTGCTAAAAAAAACAACCCATGGTTTCCTGATCCAATTGTAATTAGAATATAGGGCTATGGAGTCGGCTGCTGCTGAGGTTATTTGGCTCACTTACCTTCTTCATGATCTCAAGGTCACTATTCCCAGTCATCTATTCTGTTGTGTGACAGTAAGAATGCTATTTTTCTTGGTGCCAATCCCATCGCTCACAAATAGGCCAAGCATGTTGAGCTCGAATGTCATTTTTTTCGTGAACTAGTTATGGACGGCAAGATTCGCACAGAATATATTTCCTTTGATCTTCAGATTGCAGATCTCTTTCAAGAATCTCGGTCGCCTTAGTTCGAATTCCTTCGCTCCAAGTTTCTTATATGATCGAATCCAACACTCAGCTTGCGGAGGGTGTTAAGAAAGAAGACAAGAAAGTACTAGAGTTGAAGGTAATGAAAGATCTGCAAATCTACAAAGTTTGCAACCACCTTTCACAATGAATCGAGGAAAATCACGACTTCATCTCATTAGCCGTCCAACCCACCATATTTGTAGAAGATTTTCACATTGTATTTCTTTGTATATACTCATACCCAAATCTCTATAAAATGACATAACAAGCACCTTCTTTGGTATACCAGATTACAGAAACTCCTCTCTTTTCACAAGAATTCTTCCTACTTTACTTATCAAAGTTTGTTACTTGGCCAGTCTCGACCCGTTTTGCCAGATACGTTAGCCTATCCCGGCCCGTTCTTAAAGCCAAGCCAGGCTAGCGCGGTCAAGAATCCAGGCAGGGACAACCCATCATGCCAGGCCCATTTTGATACATCTAATTATAACTGCATTTTATAATATCATAAGAAAAATCATAATATTATTGAGAGAATTTTATGGTGTTGAGCAAATATTTTGGACCAGTCCTTGTTAATTTTTATTTTTTATTTTTTGGATAAGTTGTTTATTTATTCATATAATTCATTAGTTATAGAATTGCCCCTGCAGGGACTTCGACAGTAAAAAAAACTCATACACCGTAGTTTCAAGATTTTTGCTGACTCTTTTCTAGCCAGTCATTCATCGGGTAACCAATAGCCTCTTCTCCTCAGCTGATCAAGCATTTCACGGGTAAATCTTCAATTTAGTATGGGCCAGTTTGGTAGCACTACTAGAGGTTTATTAACACTAGATTACTGGAGTTATACGCACACACATGTTGTTTGGTAGCCCATTTTTTTTCTAGTCGCACGATTGTAATCTCGAGACCCAGTACTGTCACTGAATTATGGTCACTTTTTAATCCAATCGAAAATGAGTGGATTGAATTCGAGCAGCATAATCCTCCCAACATTCGGCATTCTTACCCTCGGTTTTGTCAGTTATTTACATGTCTTACCATTATATAAAAAGCCTGATAAATCACGACACCTTCATTATTTCTCGCTCTCTCTATCCTGAAACCCTAGCTGATCCTCCCTTCCCGCACGATGGCAGTTCTCTTCCGCCGACGAACGGCCAGATCTGTTGAAGGTAAATCCCTCTAACCATTAATTTACCTTTCGAATGATACATTTTCGACCCCATAATCTAGGATTTTGCAGGCCACACCACAAATTAAGAACCCGTAACAATCCATGCAATCGGCCCTCATTTGTAAGGTATTTCACATGTAAATCTTTCCTTACTGAAAAATTATAATGTTCTTTTTGACCGAGATTTAGTGTTAATTTCGTGCGTTAGGGCGTGCGATAAATTATTGTTTAGGCAGTTTGATGTTCATGTTTATTCACTCTAGATTTGGGTTTGTGCATACATGTACATCGATAGATTCGTGTGCCTGTTAATTGCCTGTGACATGGCTCGTACGCAATTCATTTTCAATCTGTTGAGGATAACTCTATTGCTACTTATTGGTGGCTTGTTGCAACGAGTGCAACAAGAATCTGAGAGGCTGGAGCGTAAGCGTAAGCACAGTTCAACGCCTAAATACTTGATTTTAGACAAAATATCTTAATAGATGGCATTTCTGACAAGGCTCACAAATGGAAACAATAGAGACTGTTTTCATAACCTACGGATGCATAAGTTTGCCTTTATAGATATTTGTAGGGTATTACGGGATGAAGGCGGCCTGCAAGATGACCATTACGTGTCTGTTAAAGAAAAAATAACAATTTTTCTTTGTGCAATCGAGCACCATCAGAAAAATAGAACCCTACAAACAGATTTCCAACGTAGTGTCCAGACAATAAGAGTGGTATTTCCTGAGGTTCTAAACACGATTATCCGGCTAAAGGATAGGTTCACCGCTACACCCATCCCTATTGACGAAGATTTCACTAATGGACGATGGAGCTTCTTCCAGGTTATGTTTCATACAGATGTATTCTTCTATTAGCAGTGCTATGTGTAGCTTTATTTGTAACATACATTTTATTGTTATTTTTAGGCATGTCTGGGTGCCTTGGATGATACTTACATTCCAATCCACGCACCGGCAGAAGACCAGCCTCGTTACAGAACAAGGAAAGATACTCTGGAATGTTATCCACCACTAACGTTGTAATATACTGTTTTAATATCATCATGCTTCCTATGATGCTGCCAATGAAAATCCGAACATTATCTCCCACTGACAGGGTCATACTACTTGTGCAACAGCGGTTATATGAATTGTGAAAGTTTCCTCACACCGTATAGATCAACTCGGTACTATTTAAAAGAGTATGGGACTTTTAATAGGCGACCGTAGAACCCTCACGAGATATTTAATATGAAGCATGCATCGCTAGGAACATTATTGAGCGATCATTCGGTATCCTTAAATATAGATTCGTTGTGTTGCGCAGTCCCACCTTCTTTCTATTAAAGATGAAAAATCGAATAACACTAGTGTGCTCCATACTGCACAACTTCATTATGGATACCACTCCAAATGACCCCCTGTTGTTAGGTTTCCCCACAATGGACGAATCACCATCAATGCCTATCGACGAGATTGAAGAGTTCATTCAGATGTGCCAATCGTGTCCATAGTGGACTGATAAACGTAATGTCGTGGCTACAGGCATGTGGCAATAATACACTCAATCTCAGGTCATAGATTGAGTGTCTCTTGAGACTCTTGAAAAACTACATATGCATTGCATTTATGTACTGTAGGTTTGGTTAATAGCTCATTCATGAATTTGTTGTAGTTGCAACACTTGATTATCATAATATTTTTGGGATGATTATTTGGTTTTCATAATTGATTGCTACATTGTTTGACTAGCTTTTTAACTCAATGCTCTTACGTTATGTTTAGTACTTTTTACTTTTTTTACAGAATACGTAGTGTGGAGAAAATTAGCCAGTCTAAGTCTTCCCTACATGAGGACTATGAGGTGTGTAGTGACCCATCGAGTCCACAATGCCACGCAAGAGCTAAGAAGATATTGAAGAGTACGTGACCATCTAGAGAGTCACCGTGTGAAAGAGGTTGCCAAACATCGTCATACAAGAAGCTATACTTCACATTGGACGAAGAAATGACCATTATACAAGCTTGGAAGGAGTTGACATTGGAGGGGTACAGGGACGACTCATGGTGGAAGAGGGGATTTCACCCGAAGTGTGTGGAGAGAATTCGTGAACTTGTACCCAGCAGTAGAGTACAGGAAAGGAACACCAAGAATAAGCTACACGTGTGGAGTAACCAATGGTACATCCATTGACCCCAAAACACACACTCCTGTGGTAGACAACAATGACTTGTGGGCGAATCTGTTGAAGGTGCTTGTGCTTTACAATACACACCTATTGAACCACAATTACAACTCTTTTTACACTGTTGTGATCTTACACGTACAGGCTAAACCAAAGTTTGTGTTGCTAAAGGAAACAAAATTTCCACTGTTTGAAGATTGGTACGAGCTATTTGGGAAGTATAGGGCACAAGGAAACATGTGTGAGGACTACTCGATGGCTACATTGAAGGCTGAGCGCACCATAGACTACTACGTCTCATGTGGTGAGAATGATTTCGACTTGGGGGACTATGAGGTGACAGATGCAGAGCGAGGCGCCGGCGCAGTAGAGAAAGGTTCATTGTTTTCACCTGTGCCTATTTTTGCTTGTGTTGACTCCGGCAAAAAGCATAAGGCCGCAAAAGTGACCATACAAAGTGTGATGCTAGATAGCCACATATTCACTATGAGTCTTGTAGTGGAGAAGATTGTGAAAATGTTCGACTGTAGTCCAATGCTACAGGGAGAGACCTATGAGTCGAAGGCTACCTTCATTCTTCAAGGTCTATAAGAGTTCCCAGGCATCGTGTACAACCAAAAGAGACATATTGTGAAGACACTTCTCAACAATAGCTCTGAGTTCACCCTATGAAAAGTGCAAGGACGGGACAATTGGTAGCAGCAACTGAGAAGCATCCTCCTCATATTGTTCATAACTTGAGGACCTTCATGTCATTGAATGTACCAATGGATCATCGGTGCACAAAACTTTGCTTTGGATCTTGTTTTTTGTCGGTCTTACGTTGGACAAAGAGTTTAACATCTTTATTATTTGATCTTTTTAAGTGGGATTAGTTTTCGTTCCCTGATGATGTTGAACAAGGTTGATGCTTTGATGTTAGAGTGCAGGTTGTGAGATTGTTGTAGCAATCATGGTTCTGCTTTAAGACACCATCATTAGCAATCATTGTTGAGAGTGGATCAATTTTAAGACAAATGAATTTGGATTTGCTTTGGATGTGCTTTTAATGCCTACAACAGAGCATATTCATTCAATTCTCATTCTTCCACTTTATGACTTTATAGTACGTGCTCGGGGGCAGGGGGCTATAGCAAAATTCCTGGAGAAAAACTTAACAAAGCAAACATGTATCACCTTCAATAAGCTATGTAATTGTGTGTATTTACAGAAGAAAAAAAAAACATAGTACCTCAAAAAAATAGCAAACGCAAGATAACTGTCAAATATTACACAACTGGTCTAAACAGACAGGATACAAAATGGCATACGTCTATCTACCAAAACACTACTATTCCTACACTGAAGAATCATATATCAGAGTCAATTTCCCATGTGGAGGTGCGTGTCTTCTCCGACTCCTCACTATCCGTGTAAGGCCCAGAAAAGGAGCCCCTGCCTGCTCCGCCTTCCGATCTTGCCACCGCGTTACCTGCTCTGCCTGTCGTTCCCACCGCAGCATTCAAAGGGCCATCATCCTAAAATCAGCAAGTAGGCTTTAGCTATCGATTAAGCTAAACATGAAATTTCTGTTGGGATAATTAAAATGATCACGGACAATTTACTGAAATCGAACACTACAACAGTAACATGTCGTGGTTCCACCAAAATTGAATTTGTAGCGGTGGCAAGCGGCGACAATGTTGGACACTCCTAGGGTTTGGTGAACTCCTCGAACATGTCAGTAAACTCTTTGGAATTGCCAAGCCCATGCGATGCCAGATCAATAAGCTTGTCACAGAGGGCACGACTATTGGGTTTTGGTGGCAACGGCTTCTCAGATTCCTATGCACAAAAGGACGGACGCAAAAAATTAGTTCAAGGGGGGGGCCGAAATAAAAAGAAATTTTAGCCCATTTCAGAGAGTACAAAGTGAATAATTTTCAGTGAAATTATTATCAACACATATACAACATCAAACAACAAAAATAGCTACGCTACCGACGAACACTTTAGGCATAAAATTCATTGATAGCAAAAGTTGTGTAGAACAAAAATAGCTACATATTTGGAGCGCCATGCATGTATGATATGAATTATAAATGATTCATGACAAAAACAAAACAAAATAATAATAATAAAATTTGGAAAATAGGATGTGTCCGTGTACGGAGGGAGTCCGGGACCCCGCTGGCCCCCTTGTGTATGCCAGTCCATTACGAACATTCTAATGAAAATACCGTACGAAAATGCTAAAAGTGCCTCGGGTATTTTCCACAAGTAATACTCCGACTGCGGGATTTCCTTTAGAGGTAGTAAAAGAGGCCTCTTCTGCGAAGAGACCTCCTGTGTAGAAGTGGGGGCACAGGAGCAGAGGGTCCGCTTCGGATTTGGGAACATTCCTTTGTGGCGGGGAAGCTGATGGTGTAGGCGAGTTCAGACTATGGGTTTTTCAGGATCTGCACTAGGTCGTCGTGCATGCAACGACGCCCCAAGTCAAAGCCCCAGAAATGACATAAATTGTCTCTCCGTGGCTGTATTCGGAGGCTCCGTCTAGTCGGCAGCATATTTGTACGGGTCGTGCGGTTTTTGGACTTCATAGACGATAATGCAGTCTAGGATTGGAGCAAAACTTCACCTTCAGCGAGGGTTTTCAATTTTGGGATGGAAATCTAAGGGTTGAATGTGAAATACAGATTTCATGGAGGGGTTCGAAATGACGTTGCAGAGCGGAGATCGAAACGCCCTTGCGGAGAACGAGGCATCGCTCGAAAAATGTGTGGACTTTTTATACCAAGAAGACGGGGGCGAAACAGACATTTCATACAAAATGAAGGACGTGGCACTCATAATCTTGAATAATTGATTGATATCAAACAACATATAGAATTCGTAAAATTTCGTTTACAATCCCAACACCATCAAAAAGTATATACCAAACAGAATGCAAATTAAGCAATCCGATAGAAAGGGCGATGTAATACTTGTAGACGGATTAAATTTGTGTTGCTACCAAAATTTTCCTACATGCATTCTCAAGGCCCGGGCAATTGTATTGAAAGGTTAGATAATTCTTTCAGATTTTCCAAATTACTCCAATCCAAAAAGCACTCCATAAATTTCTACGAGCTTTTCGTTTGATCATTCTTATATGTGCCATATTATTATGGAATGAATATCCATCTATGAAATAAAATCTAATATGAGATGTCACTACCTAAGAGCTCCCTATGCTAGATGTCAAATATTCAAGGAAGGAATGGATAAAATGTCAAGCATGCAAAGAAGGACAATACAAGTGTTAGAGAAGATGCATGCAAGATGACAAGTTGCTTTGGCATGGAAACAAATGGTAAGAGAGAAGTGGCAAATGTCCATAGCCAAATTCTATAAATAGGGCTCTTTCATGGGATGAAAAACACACCAAAACATCGAGAAAAAATTGTAGAGAGATTAAGTGTAGAATTATTCTTTGTTGAATAAAAGTAATTTTTTGGATATTTATTTTTCTTGGTATTCATTGTTATTATCGATTTCATGACAATCTCCTAAATTTTCCTCTTTTTTTATCGAATTTTTTTTTCTCTCTCCCCAGACTTTCCTCTCCTTTCTTCCCCCAGTTTCTTCTTCTTCTTCTTCCTCCTCTTTTCACATTTCCTTCCCCTTTTTATAGTGGGATGGAGGCTTCCCTCTATACATCCAATTGGTTAGCCTCATGCCTGCTTCACCACCCCGTGTGGATTTGCGGGAGGGACAGCTCCTGTTTGGGTGCAGGAAGTGGGCGGACACGGGAGATGGAGATGATCGTTGGCGCTGCCTTTCCCTACCGATGGGACGCAGGCAATCAATTGTTTTACCCAATTTTTGGTAGGAAAGGGGCAGGATTTTCTTTCGATTTCTTGTGCAGAGGGGTGTGTGGGCCTGTGGGGTGAGGGATTTTCTCTTGATTGGGCTGGATTATTTATTTAATAATGTTTGGGCCTCAGTATGTTTTGCTTTAGACCACATCACACTGCAAATACGGCATTGTTCAGGAACTCTTCGATTCTAATTCTACTTTTAAATCGCTCAAATATTTAATCACGAATCAATTTTTCTTTCTTTATTAAAATCCCCAAATAGGTTGTGAAATATGCATTGCTGGAGCTGGAGATTATCAAATAAGCCGTTGGGTCGGAAATTTGGTCTCAAGAAATGAAGCATGCCTGGCGCTGGCAAATATATGAATGTTTTTTTTTTAAGTACATATGAGTTATGGTTATTTTTTTTTTTTTCTAAATTATAGTTATGATCATGATGACATGGAAAATGAAGTAAATAAAAGTGGGTTGAATTTTTTGACTTGGTATCTTCAAACCAGGGACAGGGAATGCCGAGCCAAAAATGAGATCTTGAGATCTGGAAAAAAGTAGGAATTAGAGTCTCGTGGCAGATCTGGCTATCATGGATAAACTTATCTTTGAATTGAAGGTGTTGCAATTCAAGATTCAGCGAGGCTTCTTCATCCTTATCAAGGCTAAAAAAACATAAGTTATTCTATATACACACCAACTCAACTCATATATTCAAAGAGCTTTAGTAATAGCCTAACAAGCCATATCAAGATGTTTTTTCTAATTATGGACACACCCTTGCTCCAGCCCCATTGGCCTCCGAGCGAGGGTGCCGAGTTTGGGCAATGAGTATGAATGCTGCAAATCGGCGAGTGGTAGTACAAAATAAATATGGCTTGTAGACTATAGAATGGATCTAAATCAAAAGAACGAATATAATGAAAACGAATATTCAATACCTGATCGATGCGGAAGTGTATCTGGATCGTAATCTCTGGGACTGAAATAATCACGTTGAAGAGGCTATAAAAGTTTCTTTAGAATCCACGAACCAAATCTCCTCCCCGAGGGTGATTGGGAACAAGTAGAAAGAAAACTTATGTTTTTCTGGTTCTCAACGCATGAGAGTTGTGAGCGACTGTGTGTATATTTCAATCTGTAGGCACATAGCCTATATATAGAGATTTAATTGGGTAGTTAGACATGCTTGTGATTAAATATGCTTTAGGTTTAATCAATTAATTAAACGAATTAATTAACTGTATATATTAATCCAACAGATAAGTTCTCTTTGCATTCATTTTACCGAAAGTTGATTTCCTGAATGTGGATGTCAAAGGTATGATATTTATGTGATTTAAGTATGCAAAATAGTTGCTGGAGGACTTTGATTCCATACCTTTTTTTTTCTATGTAGCTTGTTTCCTAGAAAAAGATTTTATCCAAAACAGTACAAAATAATGGAGAGCATATTTTATTACTCAACTAAATCTTAGACTACATCTATAATTATACTTTTTCTATAATTCTATTATCATGTAGATACCTAAACAAGTCATCTCCTTAAAATAATTTAGAATTTGAGCTCATGCCCATATCCCAACAACCAAATTCTGAATGTTGGTGCTTAGAAATCGTGCCGGCTTGTCATTGTTAGCATAGATCAAGGAATCACATCAAGCAATAATCTTCCAGACCCCACCTGGCCGAACGATCGCTACAAATCTGGAAAGTTAGGAGATTAGTCAAATACTCATTAATTCAAAAACTGTAGAGTGTGCAAACATGTCTATCTTTTTGTCTATATAATCTAACATGTACCAATTGTCTATATCATTGAAGAAGAAGAATTCTTTACAACTTCTATCGTCTTCTCTCAGATTACTTACTCTTTCAGTCATGAGTTTGAGTATGTTAGTCTACCAGTTACCACCACTAACCCTATCCCTACACTAGACTCTCATTCCAAAGACAAAAAAGAAGCAGCTAATTCTCTGCAAAAGGAAGAAGAAAAGTTGGAGCCACTTTCTGTTTCTCTGCAAGAAGGAAAAGCTGGAGGCGCCGTCACTGTTGAGCATTCAACAAAAACTAGTAATTAGAATTGTCTAGAAACTGAGTATATCTAGATAATTCCAATACATAAATCTAGATAATTCTATCTGTTGTACAA
This sequence comes from Pinguicula moranensis, assembly GCA_028565015.1. NCBI lineage: Eukaryota > Viridiplantae > Streptophyta > Magnoliopsida > Lamiales > Lentibulariaceae > Pinguicula > Pinguicula moranensis. The sequence goes on from JAOWBN010192900.1 coordinate 10,619, forward strand.
ATAGAAAACATTACAATCCATGTACGTGTGAAGAAAAAAAATGAAATCTTCAGATTGCAAAAAGTTCTCACCATCAATCTTCCGCAGCACCCTTTAAAACACTATTATAACCTGGACTAGATTGTGCTACGAAGGAAGGTCCTTTTGTTGCACCAGTTTTCACTTATGGCAACACTGCAAAGGTAACAAACTTAACAGAAGAATGTAGTAGTTTGAGCTTTTGTTTCTCTGTCTCGAACAATAGTGAAACCCTTCAAGAGAGTTCAAAGCTTTGCCTCTATTTTCAAGTCTCCAAAAAAAGCACTACTAATTAGGGGTGTGTGAAAATACCAAAAAATCGATAATACCGAAAATTTTATTGATATTGATATTGAAAGGCAATTTTTTTTTATAGATATTTTGGTATTTTGGTTCGGTATTGGTATCAAAATACCATTATCGAATTTTCGATACAGTATTGAATTTTTACTGATTCGGTATCGGTAATACCGAAATATCGATACTTTTTTTCCGATACTAAACGATGAAGTTTTTTATTTTTATTTCTAATTGATAAAAATTTATTAAAAAACATTTAAAAATAAGAAATTTTAAAAAAATAAAAATAATATATCGATATTACGATATTATCGATACCGGAGATTTTTTTTTTTTTAATATTTCAGTTTGGTATCAGTACCAAAAATCTATTATCAAAAATTTTCGATACTATATCGGTAATGGGCATTACCGATAACGATTATCGATTTGTCACCCCTACTTCTAGTGAAAGTAATATGTTAATGCCACAAAAACATTGAAGTTGCAATGACTCTTGTATAGTTGTAACTACCTTATTTAACATACATTATTTACAAACTGGAAAATGTAAAACAGGAAGTTAACAAATCCACTGTCGCCTGTCATCGTTAATGCAGCAGTTGGTGTGTTGCTCGAGGAAATCGAGGTAGATGAGATCAGAGCCTTGGGCTCAAAATTCAACCCAATTTGGGCCTGATCTAGAAGTGTCAAGTTTCTAACCTGGATGTAAATAAGATTGTGGGCCCTTCATGTGCCCCACCCAGATATATTTGTATTTTGTAATTTGGCCAATTTACAATTTTAATTGAAATATTTTAACTACCAAAAAACAAATCCATTGCCAACCTAATTACGACCGCGATATAGCGCAATAGCCTCTTGCTCAAGAAACGCAAGAATTCACCACGTCAGCTGCCAGGTCAGTAATTTTTATTTTCCGCATCCCTCGCCCTTTATTCCTTCTCTTTACAAAATCTTTGCCCGAATTCCAGATCTTCACGAAATCTTCTCGCCTCCTCCGTCCCTCGCTCGAATTCCTTCTTTTCACAAAATCTTCTCGCCCCACAACTCTTCTTGCCCAGAATCTACGCGACCAAGATCTCCTCCAGGAACCCAAGCTCTACTCGACCAGAATCTTCTCCCGGGAACCCAAAGGCGGGAGAGAAAACCTTCAGGACCAAGTGGTGTCCGTAGCTAACTATCGGTAAGCTTAATTGGTGTAGGTCTGAGTTGAAGGTATCTTTACATTGTTTGGTGGAATCTGTATCTAGGGTTTTGTTATCTGGATTTCATTTCTTGTTTCTGTTGCATTCTTTTTTTTGGACAGGTAGGTACAAAATTTTATTTCAAAGGTTAAATTTGTATTGCCTATATACTCTGTAGTTATGTTCACTTATACAGGTTATAATTGCAGTCATTATTATTGGATTTTTTTTTCTTATTTGGATCTTGAGTAGTTTCTCTTATCTTCACATGGGTGATCTAAATCTCATTGCTGATATTTGGACCTCGGAATTATACTACAGTGATTTCTGTAAATATAGTTATCAGTTTAATGATTGAAGTTGGATGGACTGAGCAATTTTCAACTTAGATTTTGAAGAGTGCTCGCTCTTTTTTCTTGAAACTTTCATGCATGTCAGAAGTTCTTTTTGTTATATGAGAAGGATGTTGGTTTTATTCTTTAAATTCTGTATGCATCAAGATAGAAAATTTGTGCATGCATTTACTACAGTTGTGCATTCATTTACAATGAAAAATAATTTTTTGGTAGATGCAGGTACGTGAGAGAATGATTAATGTTATCTAAAGCTATGTAGTTTAGATTATGGCGAGTAGTGAAGTGAATAAATCTTCTAAGGACGACAAAGAAGCAAGGGAGCCAAAAACTCCTACTGTACAGGTGATATTGCATGTAAATTGATGGATATATTTATAACTTTTCTCCTTGTTATTTCATGGTCCAAAATGTTTCATATTCTTTTTTTGTGGAACTTTCAGGAGCACACATCAGCTACGGTTCCTGCCGACAGGTCAGGTTTTCAGGTTAACATTTTCTATAAGGTAAGTGACTTCGTCTACCATTATTGGCAGTGGTGTTCATGGGGACTCCTTGTTATTTCCAGAGGCATATTCTCCTATGCCCCCTCATGGGTTCTTGGCCTCAAGTCCACAAGCACACCCTTACATGTGGGGAGTTCAGGCATGAACCTTTTGTACTTTGTTCAGACTTTGCCGATTGATATTTTTGCCTGAAATACCGTATTTCACTGAATATGGACTAAATATTTAGTTACCGATGCCCACTTAAGTTCGTAGAAATGTAGTTCATTTGTTGACTGTAAGTGTGTGCTCCCAACACTCCAACTTGGCATAGATGTTGAGTTCATATTGTAAACTACCAACATATGTTCTGAATGACATCTTATAGGCCAATGCTGATTCATGCACACCCATATGTTGCCATGTATCCCCATTGAGCTGTATCTTCCATAACGCACCTGATTCCTGTGCAGGATGAATCAACAACAAAGAAGCATTTTGGTTTCTTCATATCATCTAAAATGAAATCAGGTAAGTTTTGTTTCATAGCATTGGACAAGAAAATGATTTCCAGGCCTAATTTGGATATCTCTCCACCTCATCAGGCAGTTGGCTGGGAAGAAAAAAGCAGTGAGAAGTTTGCAAGAATAATTTTTTCTGTTTTATTTTGCAGAAGTGGAAGAATGTAGATAGAGGCGTTAGTTGTATGTAGATAAGGCGGTACAAGAATAAAAAAAAAAAGTTTCTCTGATACATTTTTCCATCTTTGTTCCTTCATACATTATGATTTGAATGGTTAAAAGCTAATTGGGAATTAACTCAGCAATACAAGTTAATGTTCTATGCTCAAATGGGAGAGAACGTTGGCTACTGTTCCCCGACCTGGGAATGAGCAGCTCAAACTTCTTATCGGATACACCCATGACAATTGACAACTAACAGCTCAAACTTCAATTATAATTGGCACAATTCTAAGAAACGAAGATACTTCACCCCATTTGCAAATATTAACGTACACCGAGACCCCACTTACTACATATACATTATAGTACAAAATTTAAACTTCTCAACATAGGAAATCCCATAAAGGAGCAAAATCACGAGTTCTGTATGATTAGGAAATTCCCATAAACTTCAAGGAGCAACATCATAACTTCTCAACACATGGATAGGTAACATCTTGCATGATCACTACTGCAATACAGAGTAACATCTGCAGCAACATCACAAAGAAAAAAAAACTATCAACAACAATGAAGTCAAAGAAACTCACGGATGCATATGCTTATGCGAAAACTTGTGATAAGTGTCAAAGATTAGGAAATATTTCCAGAAAAAATGAAATGCCACAAACACCTGTTCTTTTCTGTGAAATTTTTTATGTTTGTGGTATTTATTTCATGGGACATTTTTCAAGTTCAAATGGAAACATCTACATTCTCCTAGTTGTTTATTATGTTTTTAAGTGGGTGGAGGCAATGGCCACCAGGACTAATGAATCTAAAGTTGTGGTTATTTTTTGATGTAGATTATTTCAATTGATGTATCGACGGTGTATCAAAATGCTAACACCTGCATTTTTGTGGAAGTCTTAGCCTGAGCATAGACTTTGAGCGGAAATTGGGAGAAAGCCTTGGGACTTTTGCTGCTTTCTAAGAGAGTTCTTAAGTGATGAAGTTTTCGATGGTGGGGCTTTGAAGGTGTAGACATTATATTCTTAGGTGAAAAGGTGCGTTCTTTATTTAATTTTTCTCATTTCCTTTTGTGAACCAGCAATGTGGTTGAAGTTTCTAGATTTGCAGGTATTCGTTGAATTTGATATGGATTTGTGGCTGCTGTAGTAGCTAATGAGAGAGAGAGAGAGAGAGAGAGAGAGAGAGAGAGAGAGTTCTATTTTATGTAGGTTGTATGGTTTAGATGGGTGAGGATTTAGACAATTTGGGAATCAGAAATTCAGCAAAGAAAAGTTACCAGAACAACATTGAATGTTGGATTCGCTGAGGAAAAAGATGAAGGGCTTTCATAAATCCTGGTCTAATCCTGTTGTAGTTTGCATATGTTGATCCAGAGACTTATATTTGCTTAATAATATTTCAAATGTCTAAGTTTTCATTATCATCTGATATTTCTCTGTTTGGCTTCAGGGCCTGGGACTTCATGTTGTAGATAGTGTCGAAGAGTCTTTCTTCAGAGCAGGTAATAAAGTCATGATCTTTCTTTTTTGAGTTAATACTGTTTCCCCAATTTTGTTTATGCTGTTTGGATTTCATTTGATGCAGCAACTGCAACAACAGGGATACGAACTGGTACCGAGAAACAGGAAGAGACATTACACATATATATAAGGTCCAGTATTTTGACTTGCTAGCTATACATTCTAAAGAGGTTTCATTTTTCTACAGTGTTCCTAGCAGAAACTGGACTTCTACAACATGGATGACTCAAATGTTTGGGACAACATGGAGATTGATGAGTATGAAAGCAATGATGATGACTTGGAAAATGTGGAGGCAGAACAAGTTGGACACATTGATGAAGAATCTGATGCACCAAGTGATGCAG
>JAOWBN010192910.1:0-15523 GCA_028565015.1 Pinguicula moranensis
AGGAGTACATTTTCCTTTTCAGCTTGCATCTCCTCAAGGACTTTTTGCATGCTTTGAACTTCGTGCTCAGCTTTTCCGGCTCTTCCAGTCTCAAAACGAACCTGGTTTAGAAGATTCTGATTTTGAGTTGACAACTGGGAGAGCTGATCATCAAAGATTTCTTCTCCATCTTTTTCCTTCTTCGAACCTATTCTTATTCTCTCTGCGACTGACTCTTTGCCTCCAAACATCTCAGGCAGTTGTCGCAAACCCTTTACAGCCCCTTCCCAATAGTCCTTGTGACGAAATCCTTCCATATTCCAAATAGAATCATCTCCATGGACATTGGGCAAAGGTTTCGAAGGTGAATCTTCATCATATTCTAAAGTCACTTGGTCAGGGAATGCATTTGCTCATCTTGAGGCAGCTCATTGCTTATATAAGGTTGTTCCCCCTCGAACCCGTTTATGAAGGTATGAGGCAGATTCCTCGAGGCCTGACTAGTCCTCGGGGCGGTCCGCATACTTGAAAAATTTCCTCCCCTGGCAGTGAATGGGATCGACACTTGATGGATTTTTATCAATATTTTTTTCATCCCACATCAGGAATTCCCAAGTTTAAGGGTTATTACTATTTAGTCCTTTAATTTTCTGACATTTTTCCGCCTTTGCATTTTCCTTATGCGAGTGACTGATGCCTTTTGTGAGTCCGAATGTCAAAAGATCTTTAGTCTCATCGACATTGGGCTAGATTGGTGTACTCCTGTTGCTAGCAGGTCACCCTCTGGCTCTTTGAACGAGGCCTCCTGGTTTTGGGATTGTCCCGACGTCTGTACTTCAGTAGATTCAAAGCCTCATCTATAAGCTTTTGGTCTTACTCCCAACGAGCATTCTTTCTCTACATGGCCAAAAAAAGATGGTCCAAGTGAGAGATGGACGAAGAGCTTTGCCCGGTGGTGATTGGATAGCATGTAATTGAAGACGGTAATAAACCCGAAGGAGTTAAACAAGGAATTTGACCATTTGCACCGGTGAGCTTTGCTTCGCTTTGGGAAAGCTCCTGTCATCAACCAATTGCTGGATGGAATTTAAACTCTAACAATGGAACGAACAAACATCTTGAGGCAAGGTCAAGGTGCCCTTATGGCATGGGGCATAGTGGAGAGGTTGCAATGGATTCACAGCCAGGTACCTCATGGCTCATCTTCCATATTGACTTCTTTTCTATCTTTCACAAGGACTCGTTCACCTCCTACAGTCTGTGACCTCATCGATGGGGACATAAGTTCTCTGACTCTTTGAGGAGGTAGAAAAAGTGCAGCAGAGGGTGCACTAGGAGCAACAAGCGCATGAGAAATCCGAGAAAGAGGAACCACACTTAAAGCACTGGGTCCAAATTCTACAAGGGGAGTACGAAATTGTGAAGTCGCAGTACCAAGATGAGGTTAGTCCTTCCAAGTATTGGCTTTCAAGCGGACATATGCAGCGATCATCTACCAAGAAGAGATGAAGTATTAGGAAATTCTCCTCTCGCAACTGGAAAATGGTCATGCTTCCTTAGATAGGGGATGTGGGTTTGTATGAATCGGGAAAATGTTAGAACTCTCCCCATCATTGTATTGAACTCGCATAATTCCACGAGCATGGAGGAGGTATTGTATGCCTTTCTTGGGGGAACATGTGTTAGCCTCCCCGGTGTTGCTAACACATGAATTACATAAAATGGTGGCATTGCTTTCTAAGGAGCAAGACGACCTCCTTTAAATTTCAATCAAGGACCCCTTTTAGGTATTGCAAGCTACGAGTATGATGGATTTCGGTGCCAGAGTTTTTCTTTTCCTCTTTTTTAGTTTTCTTCTCTTTCCACCTTTTTATTTATCTTTCTCTTTTTTCCCGGTAGGGAACCTTATGGCTTCCTTTATCTAGGTCAGGAGGTACCTCGAATGGAGTAATATTCCAAGATTTTCATCCAATAAGTTTCCTCGAACAATGTTGGTCTTCGGTGGTTTTTCCTACTCAAAGCATTTTCAAAAAGAGAGGGCAAATATATTAAAAAAAAAGCTTCATAAGGGATACAAGCTGTGGGAACAACCATGGCCCTGTGGGTAAGCGCTCGCTACATTGGGGACATGGTGGCATCCGTGTTGTGGTGGAATGATGGGTGAGGACCCTAATTACAACATTGTGCTCGGTTGAAGGAAGTCGATGCACATTTTCCATTGGCGTCCTTCCCCGGTCACCAAGATTAGAGTGGGCATCCCCCCAACCATGCCTCCTTAACATGTTTGATTATCGATGACCTTCGCTCCCTGAACGTCATGGTAGGATCTTCATTGAAAGGGTATTCCTTGGCTTTAGAGCGGAAAATGGGATGCGCCTGCCTAGGTAGAGGTTTCCCCTTGAGGAAATTTGGCAGGGGTGATGTTGTGTCACCGTTGAACCACTCCATCCTCAGAATGCCCTGGACTGCCTTTGGGGACACTGTGGGATATGAGCTGGTGGGAGATAGAGATGATGACTCAAAACTGGTGTAATTGGGCCAATCGAGTATTACGTCATAATTGTGGCTGTTGGATGGTGTAGCATTTGCAAGTGCAAAAGGTCGAACAAGTAATAAAGTGAATAAGTCGAGTGTCGAACCACGAGCATTGTAGAAAATAAGCACCAACTTTAGCTAATTTGCATGCAATTTGGACGAACAACAACTGGTTTAAATAATACTCTACAAATAGAGACATGAATGCAATTTAAACTAGATAATTCTTTTTGGTATTTTTGGTTTAATGGACACAAATTAAAAGAAAACTTCTTTTGGCTAGGGTTTTAGGGCAATGAATTCACCTCTACATGCATTTGTATGGACTTAGATTCTTAGTTCAGTGATTACACTCATTTCTTAGTTACCCACAAGATTGATTCCTTTAAACATTATTCTCTCTAGGTAATAGCTCTTCTCATGCGATATGTAGGTATTTGTCTCTCGAATTTCATGCCTAAACGTATCAAGAATTTTACCTAACAAAATCCTCTCTTAATAGGGTCGCACTTATCTCTCGAGTTTTGTGCGACCTAGAAAAAAGTTTGAGGCTCATGAAACCTGCACAAGGTGGCATCTTTCCCATGAACACTCATCTCTCGAATTTTGTGTCCAAGGTACTTGGTTGGTTTTACCATTTTCTAGCTAAGTTTTCATCTCTTGAATTTTGAACAAAACCTAAGCATTAACGAATGGTCAATAATCACACGATAGTTTATGATGAAACCAAGCAACAGAAATATTTCATTTTACAACTAAATATTCAAAACCAATCCACGCAAAATACACGTAGGGGCTACATCATGTCCTAGAATAGGTGTTTAGCTCATTGTCGAAACACAAGTTTTCCAAAGGATAACAAAGATAAAGGTCATTGTTAAAAAACTACGATCTGGCTAGGATGTTGAGTTTGCAAGAGCTCGTTCTTCCTCTATGGTCTTCACCCCTTATTGCTCTGCTCTCAGAGATCTAAGAGTGTATGAATGGATGGATTCTTCATTTTTTGTTTCCGCGGGTCATTGGTTTCCACGAGAAGTCATCAACAGATATTTTTCTCCTTAGTAAGGGAAGATTCTTCCATCCAATTCTTCCTATTCACGTAGGGTTTGTCCACTTTCCTGCCAAAATGATTGGAAGGTGCTACAACTGGGGTTGCAACTTGATTGAAAGTGTGGTTGTGGCCTTATGACAATGGTCATTTCTCTATGCTTTTTGCACTCGCATGATATATCCGTTAAATCCTTGCAAGAAACGAGAAATGAATATGAAAATGCATTTTTATTGATCAAAAAGTGGCAAAGATTCAATCATAAAAGGCAACTATATGTTGGTAAAAATCGGGCATAAAACCACCCCAAACTTATATCTTGTCCTCAAGCAATATTTTAAAGTATCTTAAGGAACCCTAACTCCAAATTTGAATGGATCATTATGCTACGAGCTTTACAGCCACAAATGTCATTAAAAACATTTGCACCAATACGTATAGTTACTATATCCTATATTGTACGATTCCTTCCTTTCTGATTCAACATACAATATGGAGTGTATGGAGAAGTCAACTTAATGACTATTAATAAGGTAATCCTGACACTTGGTACTTAAGTATCAGGCATTTTGATCCCATTAGAATACATTTAAAAAAAATTCCATAAACAATTTCGCAATAACATTTCTATGTCTTTTGAACCTTTCAAACACTTTAGACTTGTACTTCAATAAGTACATATAATCATATCACGAATGATTTTCTGTGAACAGAAATCACCTTTAGCATTGATTTTTGTTGAGCTTCATCCATCACAATGTAATAGTTCAAACAATCTATTGGACCTTTCTTCTTTTTCTACAAAAGGAAATTTTGTCTTTTTCTAAATAGGTGTGACCCACATGTCTCAAATGATTCACAATCAGATGAGTCTGGATGGCCATAATGGTATTGTATTCAACTATGTAGTCTATACATATTTGACTTGGTTAATTAAACTAAAAGTATAAAATACATTTTTCTTCTATTTTTCTTTCCTTGGTATGAATTTTGAATGGTAATTCACTAATGTTCAAAACATAATGACCATTCATATTAGGGAAATACAATATTGGTTTCCACTCCTAGACAAAGTACAACTATTGTTCTTTGTTCAATGGAAGTACCTTTATTGCAAAACAAGAAATAAAATGTATTTTAATATGTACATGAATATAATAAATACTTATATAGTTCTTGTACAATCCCTAAGGTATCTTGAGTTAGTAAGTCCCACGTGATGGCGATGCGACGTTAGCTTCATTGCCGACTTATGGGGCTGCTCCTCCTTCAGCCAACCGTCAATCTTTTTCTACCCATTCACATTATTCAAAATCGAATATGAGATGGGTCTCAAATATCATTTGCCCAAACATGGATAGACAATATTTATCTAGATACATGATGAAGAAACTTCTCTAAGTTTTTTCAAGGATTCAAGATAATATTTACAATTGTGTTTTCAATGCCCATCTATGCCATAGTAATAGAAATTGCCCTTTTCAATTAGTTTTCATTTCTTAGCACCACCATTTATTTTTGTTGCGCTCTTCTAATATTGTTGCTTCTCAAGCTTTGCACTGGACAACTCTTTGTCTTAGGTCTGGACAACTCTTTGTCTTTTGAAGAAGATGCAAGCAATGTGGTACCCTTATCCTTTCTAAGCTCACTCTCAGTGACTTTTAAAATATTCATTAGTTTCGTAAACAAAACTTGATTTTATTCATGTTAAAATTGTTGAGAAATTGTGAATAGATGTCCGAAAGCAATTTTAGGATTAAATCCTTACAAGTTTCATCACCTAATCTCATTCCTAAGCATTTCAAACCTTTGAAAAGGCCCAACATCTTAATGCCGTGGGAAATAATGAAGGTTCCTCCTTTCATCTGACATCTAAACAACTATTTCTAAAGATTATATCTCTCAGTGCTAGACTGAGCCTCAAACAACCCTTTGAGGTAGCTTACCATCATGAAGGCATCCAAATTTTCACAACGCTTTTGCAGCTTTGGAGTCATTGTTACCAACATGAGACATTTGACTGAATTATAACTTTCAATCGGCTTCTTATTAGCAACTTGAATTATTTTGGATGGACTCTCTTCCAGTGGATTGGGTTTTGGCGATTCAAGGACATGAACAAGTTTTTCGGATCTAATAATGATTCTTAGATTACTTTGCCATTCCCACAAGTTTGAACCATACTATCTATTTGATCCCAAAATATCAAGAAGGTACAAATGAGCATTTGACATTCTATAATATAACATTTAAAGATAAAGTAAAACTTTGTTATGATGCAAATTTTCAAAATGAATATAGTAGACTTTTGTAACATATCCATTTCGCTCCTACTATTTCTTGCAAGCCAATAACCCTATTTATTGATTCGGAAGATTTAGTAAATCTTCTATTGAGTCAAGGACCTCAATTGAACTGATGATCAAACCTTGAGGGAATCTCAACAAGCCAGCTATGGCTACGAAGGGTAGTTGTTACTCAACAATTGCAACACATTGCAATTCCATGCTTTTGCTTGGGTAGTTAACTCTTCAACCTTAATAAGACTTAGCCTCTAACCCTCAAAATCTTGAGGGAATCTCAGCAAGCAAAGAGGTTTAGTTAAGTCAAGCACCATTATTCCAAAAATTTACGAATTTCATGATAAAACTCCCTGCGAGGTAGATGGTCACCTTGAGTGAATCTCAACAAGTGAACCAATGATCAAGAGGTTCGTTTTACCATAATAGTTGAAGGCATCACCCTTTTCAAACAAATTTTAAAAGGGGAGACTTAAATTATTATTTGAGGGCTACAATATGTTTTAGTCTCATAATTTTTTTTTTTTATTTCTCTAACATGCATATAATCTTATTATTATTATCACATAATAATAAATCATAAAGCATGTAAACTAGCATGCAATTCTCTTATTATCATATAATAATAAAACTTAAAGCATACTAAATAAACACATATTGGCGTTAATTGATCATGGACTCTACTAATCTCTTGGCCATTAAGAGATTAGGGAGTTAACCTATGGGTGTTCCCCAATTCCTTGAAGACATGCAAGCCTTTACATCAACATCTCCCTGGGTTGCTTCTTGGTGGCTTCCTTATTTTGAATTACATAATTCCTAACATAAATCTCACATTTTCCTCCCACTAGACTAAAAGTTACATTCATTGAGAAACCACAAGTTACGTTTGGGTGAGTAAGATGAGAAAAGAATTACATCAAAAGTTTAAAGGAAGACATGACATGCAAGTCATATTTTGAATACCTATGTAACTATTACTATCATTCAGCCAATTTAAAGTAATAACAATTATTATAATGAGCACAATCCTATTGGGCTCTAGTCCATGATTAACCACCATGCATATTATTTAATTTAAAATTAAATAAAGCATGTGAAGTTAGAAACTATAAAGAACCAATACATGCAACATATTCTTGAACTTTAAGTAGCATGCAAGAACAAATTCTTGCACCATAGGCTACGTTTTTGGATCAAAATTCAAAACTTTATGTTTGAATCCACTACCTTCAACTTTAAGGACTCAGGATAAATGTGCTTACCCCAGATGATGGCGCACAAAAAATGCAAGAAAAAAGTGGCCGAAAAAGTTTGTCGGAAGCTTGACTGTGTGGCTACTACTGTGGTTGCTCTCTGAAGCCAGGGTTTGAGTGTAAGTGGGAAACTCTTGAGAGGGACAAATCTTTTATACAGGCAATTAGGGTAAAAACTAGAAGAAAAAAATGATTGGGCTTTTAAATGGTAAGTCATGTGATTTTATGTCCCATAAACTATTAATTGCATGGTAATTTTCATAACAGCCCAATTTCATGAAATTGCAAACATGATCAGAAAAATGTCAAAGTCTTTTGGTCTGGAGGTGCTGATGACTATGCTTGTCTCTGAATACCCGAAGCAATAACTTCCCTCCAATATTCTGATCATGATCATCACATTGCAAGATCCCTTTTTTGCTATTATTTGCATTATACCTGAAAATAACACATTTTCATTATTTATTTGACTATTTAAACTAATAAAAATATACATAGAGAAATAAACTCTAGTGAAATTGTCTACACCCGGAACAAGAATCACTCTACACCCCTCCCCAAAATTAAAGGTCAAAATAGATCAAACATTAATTGAAGTGCAAATTAAACATAGGAGCAAGAGAGAGTTGAGGGTATCCCTGTTCTAGGTTAAATGAGCTTGGTTTGTCTCCAAAGAAGCGTTTCTTTACCATCATTAGTTTGACGTCCATTTCCCTTATTCCTTCAAATATGTGATGGCGGTGTTGTGCACATTGCAACAATCAAGATACAGTTTCAGTCTCTGGCCATTTACCTTAAAGATCCACTTTTTTGGGTGAGAGATTTCAACTACTCCATGTGGAGATATCTGAACAACTTCAAATGGTCCTGACTACCTGGATTTCAATTTACCTGGGAACAATCGAAGTCGTGAGTTGAAAAGCAATACTTCTGTCTGAGGTAAAAACTCTGCCTAACTAAGCGCTTGTCATGCCACATCCTTACTCTCCTTGTAAATCCTTGTACTTTCGTATGCATCATTCCTCTATTAATCCAATTCATTTAGCTGCAGTGCTCTTTTCTCTCCCACATTCTGCATGCAAAAAAAGAAATTTTTCATTGCCAGTAAGCCTTATGTTCAAGCTCCACAGGGATGTGGCATACCTTACTATAGACTAGACGATGTGAGGACATAACAAAGGGCATTTTGTATGATGTTCTATATGCCCATAGTGCATTATCCACCTTCTTGCCCAATCCTTCCTGGAGAAACATACTGTATTTTCTAAAAAAAATTTGTTTCACGGTTGGATACCTCAGCTTGGCCATTGGTTTGTAGGTGATATGCAAACATATCGCAATGGCAAACTCCATATTTTGAGAGTAGAGCCTCAAATTGTTTGTTGCAGAAATATGATCCTCCATCACTGATGATGTATCGGGGTGTTCCAAAGCGTGTGAAAATATTCTTTTGAAGAAATTTTAAGACAGTTACAACATCATTCGTAAAAGTAGCGATTGCTTCAACCTATTTAGATACATAGTCAATTGCCACCAGAATATGTTTTTGACCAAAAGAGGGTTGAAACAGTCCCATGAAGTCAATTTCCCACATATCAAAGAGTTCTACTTCAAGAATTGGTTGTAATGGCATCTCACTCTTACTAGATAGTTGCCCTATCTTTTGGCATCGGTCACATTGTAACACAAATGACTAAGTGCCTTTAAATAGGGATAACCAATAGAAACTGCATTGTAACATCTTGGTTGTTGTATGGTTCCTACCAAAGTGTCCACTGCCCTCTAGTGACTGGCAATTAGTGAGGATGGAGTTTATCATTTCTAGCTAAGTTTTCATTTCTCGAATTTCGAACAAAGCCTAAGCACTAATGAATGATCGTCAATCATATGTTAGTTTGTAATGAAATAAAATAAAACCAAGACAAAAAATTATTTCATCTAACAACTAAACATTCAAAACCACTCCACACAAAATACACATATCATGTCCTAGAATAGGTGTTTAGCTCATTGTTGAAATACAAGCTTCTGGAATGATAACAAAAATAAATGTCATAGTTAAGAAATTGCGATTTGGATAGGATGTTGAGTTTGCAAGAGTTTGTTCTTCCTCTATGGTATTCACCCCTTATTGCTCCGCTCTCAGGGATCTAAAAGTGTGTGAATGGATGGATTCTTTATTTTTTGTTGCTGCAGGTCATTGGTTTCCATGAGAAGTCATCAGTAGATATTTTTCTCCTTAGTAAGGACAGATTCTTCGATCCAATACTTCCTATTCACGTAGTGTTTTATCCACTTTCTGCCAAAATGATTGAAAGGTATTACAGTTGGGGTTGCGACTTGAATGAAAGTGTGGTTTTGGCCTTACGACAATGATCATTTCTATATGCTTTTCACACTTGCATGATATATTCGTTATATCCTTGCAAGAAATGAGAAATGAATATGAAAATGCACTTTTATTGACCAAAGAGTGACAAGATTCAAGCATAAAGGGCAACTATATGTTGGTATAAATCAGACTTATCATTGGACCACCACAAAGTGGACCACCTGTGTTGTAGTGTTCGTTCTACTTCCCAACACAATGGGCACCTTGAGGTCTCCCAAGGATTCAACCTCCTCTATTATTGAACTCCACTGTTTTCTCGGGCGCGAAAGGGTATTGTTAAATTTTGCCCTCTATTATTGAACAAATGAAATGCCTCAAGTGCGAGTTGTTGTTGTATCTTTTCCTTTGAGGAGCACGAAGACCTTCTCATACCCGACATAAGGAGTATAATGAATCCTTTTTGGGGTTTCCCATTTCTCATGAGGGGAGCTCTGCATTAGCCTTCCCATTTTTTTCTTTTTGCGCAAGGAGCTATGTTAGTCTCCCAAAGTCTTTCTTCTTTTCTAGTGGGAACCGTAGGCTACCTCATCTCGACCCATGAGCCATATTAAGAGGGCTTTGCACACTAATCCTCATGGGAACTCTAATGGCATCTTCCTAAAGTGCTTCACTGGCGAGGTTCACTCGAATGGGAAGATACTTCAATGTTGTCACTTTTCTTGCAAATAACACTTACAAAATTCGTAGATCTTCTAAATGTAGATAGCAAGGATACAAGATGGATGGAGAGTCCTCTACCTCCTCTTCATCGATAGTACTTATTGAGTTTGTTGGCCTTCCACGGTCATCTAAAGTTACTCCCTTCTGTTGTTTCTAGCAGGCAGGATCCGTTGGTTCTGGCCTCGGATACCTTGTATGAGCCTTCCCAATTTGGATCTAACTGTCTTGTGCATTTCTCACATTTTTGAAGCACTAGGTCTTCTTTTTTGATGCTTCATGGCCTTACATTTTTTCATAGGTTTGCTTAGTTGCGTCTTGATACCTGCGAACGGGTTTCCATTGTTCTTTTCCCATGCCCATATGGTCAAGGACGTTGGAGGATATAATGTCTTTGGAGATCAACAAATCGGCCATGATTGTTTTCACATTGAAATTCTCGAACTTTGCTGCGATCACTGAAAGAGCATATTTTTGTAAATCCTTGGGTATTTATTTTTCCTCAAAGCATACCTCTACGGAGGGCTTGGTTGGTGTGAGAGTTGGCTTTGCACTTCTTCTTCTAGCTGTTTTTCCTAGCTTCTTGAGGGAAGTTCCCTGGTGGGCCTTCCAAGGATTACATTCACGTAAGACGGGGGTGATGCCTTCAGTTGGGAACTTAATTTCAAGGATGACTGTGGGACCGTGTCCCCCTCATGGAGTTAATGTAAATGGCATACCCTGAGGCTTTGTTACACTAAGTACTTAAGCGGGGCGTGAAGCCGATCAACGACTCATCTTCTCATTGGGAAACATCTATCATGTGGAGACAGAGTCAAAGTTTAAGCTTATTCAGGCTTTGTTGTTTGACTAATTTTGGGGGTTTTCCGCACCTTACTCTTCGTCGCGAAATCTCCCTTTGGATATCTTGCCAATCCCCAAGGTGAGGTCCTGGAGGGAGTCATCGCCTTTCCTCGGTGTCCTCTTGTGGGGGTGGTGTCAGGCGGTGACCATCATCGTTGTTATTGACCATTGTTCCTATTTGGATAGCTTTAGAAGGTTCTAGTCATGGTGTTACGGTTGGGAGAGCTTCTCAATGGGTATGAGAAATATTTCCCACGGACGGTGCCAATGATGCGACCAAGGAAAATTTTCATTTGATCCACACCTTACAATTCCCATATCGGAGGGACGGAACGACTAACAGATCATCGTAGTGTCGTGTGCGAGTGACTGCAAACCCAACCTATTTATAGAATTTAGAAAAATTAAAATGGTCTTTTTCCTTGAGATATAACAGGTAACCATCTATCCCACTTGTGGGCGATGACCGTTGCGTGTTATCTTGTTATCGGGTAGCAAAGCCATTTCTCATCACCTCGGGTGGGTCTCAAGGTGGATAAGATCTATTGGTAGCTATCGCATGCTTTTGTCGGGGGATACATGTGAACGCCTTTTATCGTAAAGTCCTTAGACATTCAACCAAGGTGATCTTCTTTGACCTTGGATAAGTGAGTACGAGGTGGATCGTCGAGGTTTGTGAAACTTTATTTTATAGGTAGCTTTGTGGTGTCTCCTCGTAAACAAGCCTACTTTAATGAGTCTCTTACCAGACTTTTTGCCTCCCACATCATAAAGGCCTACTCCGCTCGAGTATCTCTTTTGGTGGAAGGAACACTTTTGCATGCTAGGGCCTTGTGGTGTATTTTCTTCTATAGGTTTAGCTCCTCGATTTTTATGTACTTATCTTCGAATTCGTATAACTCATCGTCCAGGGGAAATATGGGGATAGATCATTGGCAATCGACCCTGGTTTCAAGGCATTCAATAGGATCTAAACCCTCATGAAAAGGTAAACTCAGGGATGTTCCCGCATTCTGCGTTAGAGTCCCAAGAAATTAGATAGTAGTTCATCCTCCTGTTGGAAAATTTACAATATATTGATAATGGTTCAGGGTTTCTTCTTCTGTCCGGAAAAGTGATATACGAATCTTCGAAAGAAAACTTCTCATATTGTCACCGTTCCGGATGTAATGTTGTGAACCATTTTTGAGCCTTATGGATGAAGGTTAAGGAGAAAGTTCGTCAAGTAATGGCCCCGTATTTGTGACTGACTTCGATTTGGTTTCAACCAGTCTACGTGCAATTGTGGATCCCCAATTACGTTGTATGTAGTTTTTTTTTTTTTTCTGGAATCCAATATTCGTAATCAGAGGCAACCAGTACCTCCACAAAAAATGGGTTCATATCTGAAGGCTCTAGCTTTCTCCGTAGTTGACAAATCCAAGCCTCTTTGTGTATCCTACTAAAGCTCAATTGGAGGCCTCGATACTGGCTAGTCCATGCTTCCAGATGTCTGTTTCCCCAGGGGCCTCCTTCTTCGCCATAGGTTTTTTTGGGACCCGTTTTTCCTCATGGGATTCCTTTGAGGAGGTTGGGGTGCGTCCTACAAGGATCAGGAATAATCAGAATCTTCTCCTCCCGCAGGTTCTTTGGACTCGTTTGGGCTTTCCTTGAGGTGAGCAGGCAGGGTAGTCATGAACAATGCCCCCTCCATCTCTGCATTGGTGGGTTCCTTGCCTTTGAGAGATGTTTGTTTGCACTTGCTCCTTCCATTTATCAGTTTATTTTCTTTCTTGGAGGAAGGGACGTTGAGGTTTCCCCTTCTTGTTTTGTTCTCCACAACTGATAATGGATTGACTTTAGTTGTCATTTTGAATTTTTTTAGCAGAAAGAGCTTCTCAGTGGATATGAAAAACGTCCCTACGGACGGTGCCAAGGATGAAACCACGAAAAATATGTGTGAAGTACGTGCGTGCTTCACTATTCTTCTTGATTTACACTACACAACATTCGGAGAAAAGAGATATAAAGAAATTAGTGTAAGTATACTCGACTGTATTCTCAAGAATTGCATATCTTTCTCGTTTCTGAATCAACCTATTTTAGAGTTTATACAAGGGTACATCAGTATCTTCCTATGTATATGATAGTTATTGTATTCTCCAAGAATTTCATATCTTTTTCATTTGTCAATTAGGTTGTTTATAAAGTTTATACAAGGGTACATCAGTATTTTCCTATGTATATGACAATTAACCTCTTGAACCACTTATGGGCGGTAGCCATTGCTTATTATCTCTTCTATCGGCAGCTTGAAGAGATAAACCTGTCAGGCGACAGTTGTTTCATCCTTTTATGGGTAATGCATGAGCTTGCCTCAAAGGGGCGTATGGGTGATATGGGGCCATTTTCTCCTTGAACTCATGTGACAACTAACCGCATACCCGATTTGTGGGCGGTAGCAGTCAAGTCTTTGTTGGAGAATGCATGTGCTCGTTTCAAGAGAGCATGTTGCTGGTGCGAGGTTGTTCATCCTAGAGCCCGTATATGATGGTTCGAGATAGATTCCTCGAGACGCAGCCAATTGCGAGATGACCTATGTACTTGGAGAATCTCCTCCCTGCGGTAATGGAAAAGCCCAATATTTGATGGGCTTTTTATTAGTATTTTTTGGCCTAAATCAGGCACCTTTAAGTCAGTAAGGATGATCTTTTTTTTAGTAGATTGAATAATTTTATGGTTGTAGCATCATAACAACGATTGGCGGTTTTTTCTTTGATCCAGAGTTATCCATTCGTCTTTCTTCATCTGAGGGTTAGCTTAAGAATGTGGCATAGATACATAGCCATCATGAACTCGAGCTTGCTCATCCAAGACTCTCTGAAGCAGTGCATCAAGATTATTCATGTTACAACAACCACTGCTCTAAAAGAAGATCAAGATGAAAGGACTTCTCTTAGGTTACCTTCCTCCTAGTGTAAACCTGCTCGGAGAAGGTCAAGCCAAACCAGCCTCCACCGCACGATTGAGAAACCCACCCATAAGAGCGTGCTATTTCTGTATCTAATTGTCATGCAATGAATTATTCTAGCTTTCACTTGGAGTTGTATTGGTAGTTGAAACTTGAGAAAATGAAGAAGGAAACAAATAAAGATGATGGCTTTGCTTGTAAAATTTAGCAAAGGGCAGGGGCGGAGGCAGGGGGACTAATGGGGCCATGGTCCTTCCTAGGAATTTAAAAAATATTTTTTACATATAATAATTATTTTTTGTAGTTTGGCCTCCCTAGAATATTCAAATTATATATTTTTTTGCCTTAATGAATAAGGTTCATTTAGATCAGTTGGTAGAGTGCAAAGATCTTAATCATGACGTCATGTGTTCGATCCCCCTGAACGTGTTATGAATTCTTCTTTTAAGAAACCAAAAGAACAAAGATTGAGGTATAGATCGGGAGTCAAACCCCATGTCACTGGATTAAATTGCAAAGTATGAACCAGTAGACCATAGAACCTTGATAACAATTTATCAATTCTAATAGATATTGTTTTATATTTTTTTGGGCAGTTTTAAATATATTTTTTTACAGTCGTTAAAATAATTATTTTTGACAGTTTAATATTTTGCTGAATTGGTGGTCAACCAAATTCCAAATTTTGAGGTTGTTTATGTCGTTAGAAAGTCGGCTATTGGTGCAAAATTGTGGTTGTTTCTGTATCAAACGATTACAATATCTTCGGATGGTCGCCTCGTTTGTGGTGACTTGTAGGTCGGTGATGCAACTCAGAACTCGTCATTATTTGCCCAACTTTTGAAATTCATAAAGAACTCTGATCTAGTGAAGTCTGGCGACAAAATATTTTTTCCTTGTTAATACCTTAGACCAAATAAGTATTATGTTGTTTTGATTTTTTTGCTTTTCTTGTTCCTGTTACATTTGGAATCTAAATGCATATTTTCAAAATCTAAAATCAAGAAAATAAAAGCTCATTATTCCTCTTTGTTCCATATTTCACCTTTATACTTTTGTTGGTTTTCTCTTATCGATAAATTGATTCAATTTCTTTTGATTCTTCCAGTTTCTACTATAACATTTGAACGTGCATACTTGATTAGATTAAATCTTACCCGGCCCGATCCACTATGTTCGAACAAAAAAATTTAGTCTCGCTCACTTAGATTTTTTGAATCTACCCCTGATAAAAGGTGAAAGCAAAATAGCTTTCCATTAGAAAAACAAGTGTTTAATCCTTTACTCTTATTGTTTTATGCTGAAGTAAAACAACTATTCCATTGTTTCATAAGTTTTTCGATAATATTTCTGTTTAAAAATGTATAAGCTGGTCCACCTTTTATTTTATTTAATTTTTTGAAATTCCACCTTTTATTGATGGAACACGTTTACCGCATCGCATCGCACCACGAAACATTGGCGGTGCAATGCGGTGCGGTGCGGGTATTACCCGCATAATAAAAAAGTGTTACCCGCGTCCCGCCTGCTAACAAATGCGGGTACAAAAATATTGCCCGCGTC
>JAOWBN010192920.1:0-15520 GCA_028565015.1 Pinguicula moranensis
TCGAAGAGCATTGCCCTGAGCTGATAGCATGGGCAAAGAGATGCATGGAAAGAGAGACTGTGGCAAAGTCGTTGGCCAATCCGGAGAAAATCCTCAGCTTCGATTTCAATCTCAGGGAGAAGCTCGGTTTCAAGTAAAGGAACTCACTTTTTCTACATTATCATGTTGTAATCATTCTGGATTGGTAATAATGGTGTTGGATTTGAAACAGTTGGACTTCTATGTTCTTATTTATTAGCTTTTGTTGTATATTGCAATTCGGAGTGTTGGCCGGGTTAAATAAGTGGACTTAGATGGATATAAATAGAAATATAAACTATAAATTAAATAGTTAAGTACTAAGACTTGGAGTAGTTCGTATTTAATCTTGTTACAAAACAAAATCCTCAGCTTCGATTTCAATCCCAGAGAGAAGCTCAGCTTCAAGTAAAGGAACTCACTTTTTCTTCATTATCATGTTGTAATGATTCTAGATTGGTAATAATGGTGTTGGATTTGAAACAGTTGTATATGACTATCTCATCATTTCCTCCGGTACACAATTATCGGAGGCGATGAAATATTGTTGTCGGAACCAGGCGAGCTCCCGACATTCTCCATAAATCAGTCAATACTTCTAAATTTCAAACAGAAATTAACAAAAATAAATCCTTATATGGAGCCATTGATCCATTCACATAATAAGAACAATCGTGGGGTAATAATGATTGAAAAACTGCATCAGACTCTGACTCTGCAATCTTGTAACACATCCACCGATTGGGAGAAACAATGGAGCTAAATGGGGCAAGAAGAGATAAGCGCAGAGGCGGCAAACAACAGAGACGTTTGAGAGAGTTTGATCGACTCTAATTACTTGCTGTTTTTTAGATACACATTCTTATTACTTAGTACGAGTTGTTAGATTAATCTGTTCGGTAGTTGTCCGTTTCTTCAAAGAGTTGAGTCTTTCGGAGCCAATTCCGTGATTAAGATAGCCACAACGTCACAAACCAAAAACGGGGATAAATAGTTGTAATCTGACAGAGGAAAGGCATGAAAAAAATAGCTAGTTCTTTACCCCAAACTCAAATCTTCTCCTTACAAGAACACTCTGTTCTTATTTCCTCCTCTGTCTCTCCCCCATTTACGTCCATGTTCTTCTCCCATCTTAAAGTGATTTGGCATTTTTGGGTAATGATGTCGTTGTTCATTACAATTGGTATCAGAGCCAAACGAATTCCACCCTATTAATCCAGAAAAATGCATGGTTTACATCCCCATAACACCATGCCCTCTGACGCTTCATCCGGCCAACAAACTACATCGGCATCACCTTCGGTTGCAACTGACCTTGAGTTATCTCCTGAACTGCTGGAGAAACTCATCGGAGTACTGCAGGTATAGCACAAGAACATGTGGTCAAAGAGCAAGTATTTGACCACATGTAGAATTAACAAAGACAAGATCAATTAGAATTGTGATCTTGTGCTCTATATATGTTGAATTCTAATGAGAAAATATGAAGAACTTAAGCATTTCTTATATGCTACAACCCTCTAGAAGTTTGATGAATGGCATAAATGCCTCGATCGCTCAACGCAATTGATTTCCACCTTACAGCAAGAGCTACTGCACCAAGTGAACTTCACTGCCGAGAAGGAACCCAAGCAAACCAACCAGAAATCCATTTAGGGAGAACCACCGCCCCTCCCAGTCGGACACTCAACTCTACGGCCGTACCGACAACACCAACCCACATATGATTTTGATAAAGATGACAAAGATACAAAAAACCATACACCAACTTCCCAAAATTCACTGGCCTCAACCCCCAGTCATGGATCGAGCGAAGTAACGCCTACTTCGCCATATACACAAGCATTGCGTACACTGAACAAATTGACTTTGCTCGTATGCATTCAAAGGCGAGGTCAACGACTGGTTCCGTAGCTTCTGATAAATTGGTTTTGTACAAATTTATATTATATTTTATACTAAACTTGCTTATCTTCAAAAATAATTATGCATCAAATGCCTATTTCTCGTGTGTTGCTTAGGATTGATGATGATGGTTGAAAAATGAGAAATGAAGCATAAATTATCAAAATCGCAAGGCCGTGGCCCCAAATATACAAGTCGCAACCCCATTCTAGACACCACAAGCTATTTTGGCGGGAAAGTGTATAAAACAGTGCAGAATGATTATGTTGCCTTTACTTATGGGAAAATATGTTCTCCAAAGCTTCCCAAGGAAGTTATCTCTCTCAAAGCTTTCCAAGGAAGCTATTTCACAAGCTTCTCGAGGAAGCTAACTCTTACTTACATCTCATGTGAGGCATCATACTCCATTCATCTTGGAATCAGGAATCAATTCTCGAATCACTTTTCTTGGAGGAAGCTTGCTAGAGAAGCTTGTGTAGAAGGAGCTCTCGAGTTAATGTTCACTAGAGAAGGGAGTATCTTATCTTTTGTTATTCTTAGCATTATGAACTCACCTTTATCTTGTTTTTGTGAAGTTTATACACTAAGCATGAGCTAAACTCGTATTCTATGGCATAAGGTAGCCCTATGTGTATTTTGTGTTGGAATGGTTTTGAATGTTTATTTGTTAGATAAAATGTCTTGATTGTTTGGTTTTATTCCACTTCATTATAAAACTAACAATTGATTGACGACCAATTGTTAGTACTTAAGCTTGTTCGAGATTCAAGAGATGAGAACTTAGTTAGTTCTTGGTAAAACCAACCTTAAGTATCATGAATGCGAGATTCGAGAGATGAGTATTCATGATAACGATGCCGTTGTATGTGGATTTCATGAGGTGAATGCCTCTCAGTAGGTTGTGCGAGATTCCAGAGATTAGTGTGACAATTTTGAGGGAGGATTTTCTAAGATAGTGAGTCTCAGTATGCTTCGGTGCGAGATTCGAGAGATGAGTACTCAAATAATGCATGAGATGAGCTAATTTCAAGAAAGGTTAATGTTCGAAAGACAAAATCCAACGGACAATCAGGTTTTTAGTCTAATAAATAAGCTAATAATTCACTCTAATATGAATGCATGTAGAGGTGAAGCCACTGCTCTATATCTCTAGCCAAGAGAAGTTATCTTTATCCTTTAATTGTCTTTGTTAAACCAAAAAATACCAAAAAGATTTAGTTAATTTGATTTGTGAAGATAGTGTAACATGAAACTGATTGTTGTTGGTCCAAATTGCATGCAAATTAGCTTAGGTTGGTGCTTATCTTGTACATTCCGTGTGGTTTGACACTCGACTTTATAACTTTATTACTTGTTATGACTTCTGCATTTGTAATCATAGTTGATGTATAGTTATCAAATCAACCAACAACCTCATCCACGCTAAGCCAACCAATTGGGATACCTTCATCGTTGCCGTCCTAGTCCGATTCGTCAAGGAGGACAAATAAGACTCGTTTAGGACTATGTGCCTCAAACAACGTTCGCACAAATCACTTCAGGGTGTACTACGACAATTCGACCCCATGATTCCATCAATGCAGATTTACTACCCATATTTCGGGAGATAAAGCCGGAATAAGATAGTGATTATCCTGTAGGCTCAAAAGTATACAAAGTTGCAGGAAAAAAAGAAACAAGAACTTCTCCCAAAAGAATCCCGAACGGTGCTCTCGATTTCCATTTATTTTATTTTCTTCTCAAAATTTGATAATCAAAATGAATCAACAAGCCGGACTTAAATAACCAAACAATTAACTAATTTTTTGCAATCTGCCATAATTAGCATAATTACGTAAATCTCTTCTAGTCAATCAATCAACATAAAAATAGTAAATTGCTAATAAACTGAAATCAGCCCCAATTAGGAATATGTTCCTTTTTTTTGCAAATTTTCCTGCATCACGAGACCTTCTACCTCGCGAAGTTTATCATCTATTTGCGAACTGCCTAACAAGATGCTATTCATGCTCGACATCCAAAAACACTCTTGGAGGCCATCTCGATTGGAAAGAACCAGGAACTCGTTGTCTTGATTGAACAATTGGGTGCCCAAACAAAAACTGATATCAGATACTGAAATGAATGAAAGGATTGAGAAATGATTGTGCTTCAAGTGAGTGAGTCATTCGTCCCCGGACACCGATGCGCCACCTGCATCTATGCCCTTCAGGTTGAGGCCCCTATAACGTTCCCCGTGGAAGAACCCTCACAGACTGAGATTGAGCCAGAAGCAGGATGGCAGACTACTGTTCCGAAGAGGGCAATCTATCTCTCTACGCCATCTGCAGAAACACAACTGTCAACACTAATCGGATCCACAACCACCACAAGGGCAAACCACTCTAGATCTTAGTGGACAGAGGAAGCTCTCACTATTTTTTAGACCAGAAGTTTGCAAATCACATGCACTGCGATTTGGGCTACACCACACCAATGCGAGTTGAAGTCGTTGATGGAGAATGACGGGTGAGCACCATTTTCTGTCCAAATTTCTATTGGACGATGCAGCACACAGAGATCCAATGCTCGCCATGGACATTACCACTGCAGAGTTATAATCTGATCCTTGGTGGAGATTGGCTCAAATACTATGGCCCCATCTCATACAATCACGAAGACATGGTGGTCACCCTTCAAAAGCAGAGTCACTCATTCCCTGTCCAGGCCATCAAGAGTGCAGAGGAGCTCATTTGTGTTTCCACTGAGCAAATGGATATGCTGATTCACGGAAACCTGGCAGTTGTGGTTGGCATGATAATAGACCATGACTCACCCAACCTAATAAATGCAGAGATCTTCAACTTGGAGATTAGAGACCACTACATTTCAGTTGGAACCACAATGGGGGATCTGTCTTTAACAACCACCATTGATAGCAACTCCCCTTTCACCAAGCGCCTCACAAAGGAGTTACTCACCGTAGGGATGATCCATTGAAGCCACAACCAGTTTGCATCGCCTGTTATCCTCGTCAAGAAGAAGAACCGTAGCTGGCGTATGTGCATTGACTACAAACACTTGAACAGTCTGACGCTAAAGAGCAAACCTCCAATCCTTATCATCGATGAATTACTTAGTCCGGCTACTTTCAAATTTGCATGATGGAGAAACGCATCCCACTCATAAGTTTCATCATACACCATGGCCAACTCGAATTCCTCATCATGCCATTTGGCCTCTGTAATGTACCCACAACATTCCAAAGCCTCATGAACTAGGTATTCTCAAACTTCCTCCGGCGATTCGTTCTTGTCTTCTTCAACGATATCCTAGTCTATAGCATATCAGGGGAGGAACATCTACAATACCTTCAGTTGGTCCTAGATACAATGTGAAAACACCAGCTATACGCCAAGGAATCAAAATGTTCCTTCGATAAGAGCTCGATCGATTATTTGGAACACGTTATCAGTGTGCTAGGAGTGGCTATCGACCAAGAAAAAATCCACGCCATAGTAGATTGACCAACACCAACCTGTCTCAAATCACTATGGGTATTCTTGAGTTTGAGTGGTTAATACAAAAAGTTTATATGCGATTATGGAACCACTAGCCGTTCACTCAACTTGCTACTAAAAAAGAATGTGTTCCAATGGAACAGAGGGGCCAATAGGGCTTTTCAAAGCCTCAAGCCAACCATGTGCCATGCCTCAATGCTTACATTACTAGAATTTTGGCAGTAATTCATGATGGAAACAGATGCAAGTGACAGAGGTATCGACGTTGTACTCAAACCAAGGGGAAGACCATTCGCATACTTCAACTATGCCTTGGGTACGAAATAGCAAGCCCTCTCCATCTACGAGAAAGATCTCCTCGCAGTGGTATTGGCGGCTAAGAAATGATCCAGGTACCTCCAAGGTACGCACTTTGTGATCAAAACTGATCAACAAGCACTGAAACATCTGCATGAGCAATGCCTACACACCCTATTGCAACAAAAATTGACAGCAAAACTCCTCGTCCAATATAAAAGAGGTGTGGAAAATAGAGCATCCAATGCCTTGTCTTGATTTGGACTTGAAATCAAAGCCGACTGCTACAGCTTGTCGACCAACCAAGCGCATTGGTTGGAAGGAGTTGGACTAAGATACAAAAATGACCCTATATTCTCTCGCTTCGTCCAACCAAACTCATTGATCCATCAGCCTATCTGCACCACCACATACAAGGAGGGATCCTTACGTACAAAGGGCACATTTGCATAGGACAAGATGTGAACTTGAGACACTGGATCCTGCAATAATTACATGATGCCCCCATGGGAGGCCACTCAGGCAAACATGTGACACTACATAGAGTCCATCCATACTTCTCATGGCCGGGCCTCAAGAAGGATGTGGTGAATTGGGTAAGAAGCTGTGACATTTGCCTCCGCAACAAGGGCGACAAAACAAGCCATGCAGGGCTACTCCAACCTCTGGACATTCTGGAATCTCAATAGGAAAGCATTAGTATGGATTTCATTGAAGGTCTTCCAAATCCAATGACAAAAATCTGATCTTGGTAGTTGTTGATAGACTTACCAAGTATGTACACTTCATGCAATGTCCCATTCCTACATCGCAGAATCAGTCACCCAAACCTTCATCAGCCAAGTATACAAGCTCCACAGCCTACCAAGCCAAATCATCTCTGACTGTGATCTAGTTCTCACCAACAAACTCTAGCAAGAGATGCTAAAACTGACTAGGTTCAAGTTGGCCATGAGCTCGGCCTATCATCCCAATCTGACGGACAAACCAAATGCGTGGATTGGTGTTTGAAAACTTATTTGAGATATGCATGCTCTCAAAAACGGTGTTCGTGGAGCCAATGGATACCTTTAGTTGAGTATTGGTACAATACTTCTCATCACGCCAGTATCGGGATGTCCCCATACAAGGTCTTATACGGGACCGAGGCGCGCCACCTCCCACTGACCCCTACACAGGCCCCCACAGTAGCCTCAGTGTGCCACTTTTTCCAACAATGAGAAGAGATGCAAGACCTATTGAAGGAAAACTTTCCAAAAGCACAATAGAGAATGAAGCTTCACGCTAAAATGAACAGGGTTGAATGCCACTATGCCCAAGGGGATCGCGTCTATCTCATGTTGCACCCCTATAGGCAGATGGTTAAATTTTGCAGCAACATGAAATTGTCACCATGCTTCTATGGCCCCCAAAAAATATTCGAGAAGATTGGCTCGGTCGCTTACAAACTTGAGCTACCTAACACAGTAAGAATCCACTCAGTCTTTCATGTGTCACTACTCAAGGAGAAGTTGAAGGAACGAGAACACAGCTCGGAGGAAATCCAACTAATGCACCCAGCTGGGGGTTACCAGATCAAACCCCTCAACATCTTAAGTACAAGGGAGATTCCAGGACGAAGGGGACCACGCAACCAGGTGTTGGTACACTGGATGAGCTCCACATCGTGCAAGCAACCTAGAAAGATGCCCAATTCATACACCATCATTGGCAAGAAAGCGCTCCTTGTGGGCAAGTACCTCAAAAAAGGGAGGGTAGTGTAACACATCCACCAATTGAGAGCATTAATGGAGTCGAATGGGGCAAGAAGCAAAAGAGGTCTGTACGAATGAAGAACATCCGGAAAGCAGAGATTAGCGCATAGGTGGGAAACAATAAAGACGTTTGAAAGAGTTTGATCGAGTTCAATTACTTTGCTATTTATTAGTTACCCATTCTTATTATTTAGTCAGAGTTGTTAGATTTTCCATGTCTAGGTAGTTGTCCGTGTCTTCGGGAAGCCGAATCTTCCGGAGCCAATTCTATTATTCAGGCGACGTTGGATTAGTGGCAACGTCATAAACCAACAACGAGGATAAATAGCTATAATTTGATAGAGCAAAGGCATGAAATGAAATAGCTTATTCTTCCCCCAAACTCTAATCCTCTCCTTACAATACCACTTCGCTCTTATTTCCACATTTGTTTCTCCCCCATTTGCGCCCATGTTCTTCTCCCAACTCAAAGTGTTCCGGCATTTCTGGGTAACAATGCCGTTGTTCATTACAAATCTCCACTTCTTAACTAATCGGTAACTGCCCACAAACATTTGATCTTCTTCCCCACATCAACATAACGTTGTTTTCAATACACGACCCAAAAATTCCCTCTTGTAAATTCTCCTACTCCTCCTTTTGCTTCATCATTCTTACACATTGATCCACGATGTACCCTCCAAATCTTCTCACAATTCTCCTTCTCTAATTCATTGCCTCATCAACCATGGCGTCATCACGAAATCCACTCTCCCTGCAAAATTCCTCTCTCCTAACCTGCCTCAAGCTGTACAAAGAAGGCAACAACCCGTTTCATGTTGGGACGTGCTGTTAGAGTTCAAGTCCTGCAATGGGAATTGGTGTTGTTCTTTCTTAACACGGAGACAAACTCTTGGATCAAACTGTTGCAATGCGATAAGAATCATAGAGCACAAATGTTGATCATCGATGATGGGATCCTCAGGATCACTGCAGAAGAGGGAGATATATTCCGGGTATACTATGATGCGAAGGCGGGCAATGGAGGTGCTAACTCAGGTGATGCAGCGCGACCACCAAAGCCGGTGCAATAGTGCTACAATTTCCCACACTTGGTTCACTGAAGAAGAAGGGGTCTAGTTAAATTAAAAGTTTTGGTATGAGTAGCATGATTTGTTTGGATTAAAGGATTGTTTTGGTAATTTTATACTAATAAAAGATGATGTACTGCAAATGCTCAAGTATTTCAATAAGTAACAAGACCGTAGCAAAAATTAAATTGTTTGCCAATTTTTTTATATGAATATTTAATTATTTTATTGGGTACGCGGCTTTTGCCAAAAGAATATTTACATACTCTGAGTATCTATCTAAATTTAATACATAACTGAGGGCTCTGATGTCTATCTCCTAATGACAGCCCTACATCTATATCATTAGAAACAGTAGCCCAAATCCAAATGGTTACATTTATTTTCTCTAAAATAATCTCGCAGTTCATGGAAATGTTATTGAAGTCGAAGTTGCGTGTTTTTCATATTACCCATACTAGACTGTATCATAGAGCTTTCCATACTTCACACTATTTTTTTGACTTAAGCATTCCCAAATGTAGAATATAGTTCTGCAGCGGACTGCTACTCCCCATGTAGTAATAACCAGGCCATTGTAGAGATCCTTCCATATTTTGTATATATGACTGCATTCGAAGAATATGTGGCTGAGATTCGCTTGATTTGCTTGGAAAAACGCTCATCTGTGGGCAAGTAGTTATTATGTAAGTATGCCCCGTGCGTACAACTTGTCGAAGTGGCAATTCTTTCTTGGATCATACGCAGATGAAGGCCTGTATGCAATTTTGTGCCACTACCCCAGCTGCTGGCCATTACTGTGTTTCCCTACAAAAAATACCCATAAATTGTATTAGTAAAGTGTAAGCAGTTTTTACCAAGTACTCATGACTTTCTCTGTTCGGCTACCACCTCCACGTGTCTTTCTCTTCTAGTTGTATGATAATCCCTGCAATGACATATTCTAAAATTTGGATAAGTAATAATTCATAATCAAATAAATGGTGGCACCAATGTCAAAACCAGATAAGTTGTTCGCTCTCCAGGCACATTTTAGTTGCAATTGTGCTGGTTTTTTCAATAACAACTTAAAACAGTCGTTGGAAAACATCTTCTATGCATCCCTTTGTCATCTACATCGACCTCCATAATAGCATATGCTCCCCATTACCTATGTATTGATGCATATTGTTGCTGAACCAGTACGCTGAGCACATGAATTTACATAAATCTTTCCATAATCCGAACTGTCTCCCAGTGGCAGTGAATTGTAGTTCATTCTTTGCTAAGTCTTTTTGGGTGTAGATACATAGATTGAGTGGTCTTGCTAAGTAAACCATCTAGTTCAGTTGCTATTTTT
Source organism: Pinguicula moranensis (assembly GCA_028565015.1). Taxonomy (NCBI): domain Eukaryota; kingdom Viridiplantae; phylum Streptophyta; class Magnoliopsida; order Lamiales; family Lentibulariaceae; genus Pinguicula; species Pinguicula moranensis. The sequence continues at coordinate 9,884 of JAOWBN010192920.1, forward strand.
CAGAATCATTTACCAAGCAGAGCTAGATTAAAAAGGTCTATATTCGTGATCCCCAACTTACCTGCTCAGCTATTTGGCAGATGAAGCTCATATTACCCAGAGAATCGGTTTGTTGTGCTGGGTTGTTCCTCCGCATAAGAATTTTAAATGTTTATTCCTTACGGTTGCAATAATTTCTTTTGGTGCTTTGAATGTGGAAAGAAAGTATGTTGCCAGACCTGTGAGGCTAGACATAATGACAGAAATTCTTCTTCCAATGCCAAATAGAAGTTTTTTCAACTCTTTATTCTCCTAAGATTTTTTTCTAAAACAGATTGCCATATGGTTGTTCTTCTCGGATTTACGCCCTGGGGAAGGCCAAGATAAATTAGCCACAATTTAGCTATAAGGCAGTTCAAGTAGCTCGCATAGTTTTGCAGTTCTGAGTTTGGAATGTTTACCCCCATAATACATGTTTAAGAAATTTACTTTGAGACCTAATATCATCTCAAAGAGTTTCAGAATGCTCTTCATAACTTAAACATTTTCAACAGTGTTGTGGTCGAAGAGGAAAGTATTGTATGCGTACTATAGGCGCAACATAGGTAGTTCATGCTTACTTGTGCAAATTTTAAGATATATAATCGCGCAAATAATTACAAAACAATCTAAAAATACCCTAAAATCACTATAAATCGCAAGAGGACGAAGTCGATTATAGTAATGAAGGAGTTGAACCCACGGGGAGGCAAATTAGACTCTTAGGACGTAGACTCGTTAACCCTAACAACATGCACAAAATAATAATAAGAAAATTGAGATATATAGTAACCTAATAGGAAATCAAAATTCATAAAATTAAATATAGAATTAAATTAAACTACGAAAAGAAAAAGCACATGGGTTTATGTTGAAATTTAATGAGACAAAATTACTCCTAACATGTTTCGGGTGGCTAAAACACACAATATCAAATTAAAGACCACTAGTATGATTTTATGCTAATAGAAAGTGTTAATTTTTTTATTCTGTTGGCAAACTGAACATGTAATCAGAATTGTAAATCTATAGCATGTTGAACACATAACATATAAATTCATACTCATTATACTAAACTCTAACGGATGCATTATAAATTTTAATATAATTTCTAAGCACATAAACACAATAATCCACTCTAAAAAACTTCATTTTTCAAAGAAGGCTTCCAGAGTTTCTACACTAAGTATGCTCCCAAGTCCGTAGTTAAATAAGCAATTCTTGGGCCTAAACAAGCACATTTTGGCATATACAAAACCTTCAAGTTGTAGCTCAAGATATTAGTATAGAATATATAACATAAAACCGAACCAAAAGAACATAAAATTCATGATACAATCATCCTACTCCATAATAGGAGTAAATAAATTCTTAGTCATGCATTGTTGATGATCACATCATGAGAATTCTGGAAGAGAATATCATCCTTGAATAAAAAAATGTGAAGAAATAATTTATTTTGAATTTTTTTCCAAAATATTACAAAATTGTATGAATCTCCCAGGAAGAAAAACTCGACCAAGACTAGAGAAGAGAACCTACAAAATTCAACGCCCTCTTCTCTCTAAGTCCACCTCTATTTATAGTTGTCTAATACTAGGTTCTAGATTTTAAATAGAATTAGGAAACACGTTAACTTGTACACGAAGAAACTAATTTTAAACAATATTAATTAATCTTGTTTTTGAAATCTAATATTAATTAATATGGAACGAGAAGTCTTTTCCTCTTGGCAACCTTTCTTCTTAAGGAGTCTCCTCTTCCTTGTAGACTTCTTCATGCCTTTACAAATCACACCATTCCCTCCTTCTCATGTTTTTCCCTTACTTGGATGGTAAGTCAGGCATTTTTCGCTTCCTGGTAGGGGTGTGCGAATTTCCTGACGACCATCGGGAACCATTATCGTTATACCGTATTGCAGTAGTTTTATGGTAATACGGAATGGTAACGATTTTGATTTTCAATTACCATTTGAAAATGGTACAGTAACAACAATTACCGTTTAACATTCTAGTAAATACCGTTTACCATTTTCTTAACCAAAATGCTGACATTGCAAGATTTTATATCCATTTCTTTCTGTGTGCAAATGAAAAGGGCATTAGGTTACACTGATGACTGAATTATTCTCTCCTTTGTGAATGATTGAATGAGGGGCAAGGGCACACGCAAGCTGTGCGACTTCGCGTCTTCCTCTTCCCTTTTTACCAGAACGAGGCCCGAGGGTATACTCTTCACAATGGCAACGACTTCTCAGAGAAATTGACAAAGGTAATGATTTTGAAGCTTTTGATGTTGATTTAGTTTGTTTGGAGTTGATTAGGAGTTTACTTCTTGCTCCAAGTTCTTGGGTTGGGTTTAGTTTGTTTATTTGCTCGTTTGTAGTATGCAATGGTAATATTTTGGTTCTGATTTTGGCCTGTAGGTTGTACCTTTCGAGAATTATAGACAAAATTGTTCATACATGGCTTAGAAAAAAATGGTAATGATAAAATATCATTATCGTACCATTTACCGCAATACTTTAACAATACATTTTTCAAATTTCTTGGTACATAATGATAAAGAAAAACCATTACCGTTAAAAATGATACGGTAACAGTAATGGACATTACCATTACCGTTTTCACACCCCTGCTTCCGAGATTTTCACTAATATATTGCACGTCCAAATCTAATCTTTTGATCTAAACGTATGACCCACCAACGTAAATTGCGTAGAACATAATAATTACTAGATTATTTTATTGACTGAATTTCAAACTCGATTTTGTCCACTGTAGAGTCCGAATCTGAAATTGATCTTCATGGAAGTTGTATTCCTCCTTCCAAGCTTTGCATGCATATCTTTATGTTCATATCGGACACTCCTAACTCAAGTTATGATTTTTTAATAGTTGACTTGTCAACATTGAAAATTCTGTTCGTGCCTCACTCAAAACTGATAATTTCGTCTAATGATCATTACCTGTACATAGAACACTACCAAAATATTAATCATTCCATGAAAACACTAGATAATTCCTAAATGAGTGCAAAACACACAAAATCATCATGAAATCATCTAAATAAAGATGTATTATTTGATTCACATCGATTACCGATGTGCATAGGTGTCCATCTACCCAGTGTGATCGCTTGCTCATTTATAAGGTGTAGACCTTCTATAACCAGGGGTGGAGTCAAAAATTTAAGGTAGGTGCAAATTTTTAAATATACACTGGATAAAATTTATCTAGAATTGATAAATTTACAAAAGTGTTACGTAGTCTAGTGCTTGACAAACTACAATTGAACTCTAGTAAGCACTGTTCAAATCCCATCGGCTGTAAGCTTTTTTCGACCTGAACCCAATTTGAAATTATCAAAAAATATTTGAAATAAATACACAGACAAAATTTTACTAGAATTGATAAAATACCATAATTGTCTTATTAGTATATGTGGTTAACAAACTAGATTTTAACTTAAGTGATTGAAAAAACTGTAGCTGGACTCGAACTCGGACAACCAAATTTGAAAGCAAAATATATTACAAGTTATATTATTTAGTAGCCATATACCAGATCACCCTTAGTTATATTGGAGGGTTCGATGGAAGGGCAGGACATACAGTTAATGATCAATAAATCAACCACTGACTTCATCCTAGCTGGTCTTATTTTGAGTGTGGTTGTTCCTATATCTAGTCTATGGCATGTAATTTTCTATTTTTACAATGTTGTACATTTATGAAAATTTGGCTTATCAAAAAAAAAAGTTATATTCTTTAGTCCAAAGAAATATAGTTATAATACTCTAGAAGGACCAAACTAAAAAATGTTTTTTTACATATAAATTTATTTTTTTAAATACTGGGGGGATCATGCCCTATAGTTCCCCTGGCTTTGCCTCTGTCTATGACAATGACGAAGAGAAACGACAACAAGGGATCGCTTTGCCGAAGTCTCCTCAGAAGCAAACTAACCTAAAGGACTTCCGTTGATGAGTATCGTAGCTATAGCTTTAGTTACACACTCTACAACCCAATTTCCCATTTTGCACATAACGCAAATTTCTCCATCATCATTTATAGGAAGCGTCAATCAACCGAACCAAAGGTCTATTTGAAATCAACTTTTAAGAGTATTCCTCTCTTTTTTTGTGTTGTTTTAATTCCTCAATGATTACATTCACTATTACTACCCCATTCATAATCTGTCGACCTTTGATGAAAATCATCTGGTTGGGGAAAATTATTTTTTCCATTTCCAAACACATACAATTAGCTAATATTTTTGCTAATATCTTGTACTCATATCCAACCAGAGCTATTAGCCAGTAATGCTCGATTCTCTCTGGTTTAGATATATTTGGCGTTAGCACAATGTGCGTGACATTAATGTCTTTAATAAGTTGGTTGTTGTCATGTTTATTGAGACAGTTTGGTGCCGGAGAGGAAAGTTTAAACCGATTATAGAAATTTATTGAAAAAATATTACTTGAAGTGTTCTTTTATCCTAACTTTTACCTCAATTACATCTTCAATCGATTATCCATTTATGTTCAAACCTCGCATTTTATTTTGTTGTTTATGTTTTCTAATTCTTACATAGTAAAACTTTGTGTTTCTTTACCATCTTTTAGCCACAACGTTCTTGATTTTTGGAATAGGATGCAGTCATGTCTATGCAATAATACTTGAAATTCTTACTTTTCCTCTACTTGCTGGTATAAGTCCTGGTCTATTAGATTTCCGTGCACTTCATTTTTCTCTCGTGATGCGGTTCGATCTCATTTGCCGATTAACATGGGACAAAGGTGTGCCCACCCCTTTGTTGTCTCAAGTGCAAAATTTAATTCAAAAAAATTAAAAATATATATATTTTTATATATTCGACCTCTTATAAAATAAACCCCCAATCCAAAAAAGAATATCAAATCGTCGGATATAAACCTTTTTATATGTAGTGAGGTTTTAGGGTTTAGATCCTAAATCCTAAACCCCAAGGCTCATTACAATGTGGATGTTATGGATTTGAATGCCAACGGTTTTGACGACGGCAATATTTTACATTTATGTCAAATAGTGTTGTAGTATTGAATAGTGATGAATAATATTGCACAATGATAAATAATGATGAATAGTGTTAGCATTATATTGTCGACAATTCATCGTGTATAAATATGTATACAAATATGAGAAGAAAATGTGAGAAGAAAAACAAAGGCTGAGAGGAAAGAAATTTTAGAAGAAAACTTGCATTTATTCTTTATAATTTATTTGCACGTATCAAATTCTTTACTTTGTTTACATAATTTAATAATTAGTTCATAACACATTTTTAGCACGACTCTACAACTAGGCTACTAGCATTCCTACTAAGGGAAAATTAATTAATTATTGTTATAATGTCTAATCTTTGTAAACTTGAATTTATGGCTTTGGATATCACGGGAAAAAATTATTTTTCATGGATTATTGATACAGAAATCCATTTAGATGCTATGGGTCTCGTAGACACCATAAAAGATGAAAATAAAGCATCTCGACAAGATAAGACAAAAGTCATGATATTTATTCGTCACCATATTGATGAGGGGCTTAAAGCAGAATACCTCACTATAAAAGATCCTGCA